>BMAW01086819.1:430720-466404 GCA_019974015.1 Nephila pilipes
TATATATATATATATATATATATATATATATATTGTATCATAATTTGGCTAACCTTGTCACATCCTATGGTGATGTATTTTAAATGCAGCAAAAAATATGCAGTCGTTAAAAGCAATAAGGTTGAATTTATTTAATCATACTAGAGCTCTTATAATATTCTACCTTCAAGCCATGATTGAAGTTAGCGCTCTTGTTGGCGTGGCTCACTTAGACAGAGAAAAGAGGGCACAAGATCAGGCAGACCGCTTAAATAGCAGAGAAAGAAACGGGAAATCCATGAACTATTTTTGTGAATTTGACAAAAAAATGGATTTGAGATTATAATAACACGCACTGCTCCAAAGAGGAATTAAATATTTTTGAAGTTAGAAAAAAAAATGTTTCGCGTTAAGGAATTGAAATAAAAAGAAAGATGATAAATTATTTATCACACACACACTCACATTTACATAAGGTGAACAATTTAAAAGAGCACCCTTTGGTTTTTCTTATTACCCTTAAGTCTGATGGATGATTCAATTATTCCGGCTCTGAATTATAATTTTTGAACCTTATTTAAATGTGGGAGACAATTTCCGACATTGTAGGACAGTTAAAACTTTATTTGTGAGGTAAAATAGAAATAAATAAATAAATACATAAAGACGCACAATGTCACTTAATCCTATGATAATTTATTTTTAGAAAAGATAAATTAATTCAAAGTTTTACACATCATTATTCCATACAGAAAATATTGAAAATGTTCTCCACCATTTTGAATGTAAACATGAATACGTCGAACCAAATTTTTTGACACTCTTCGCAACATTGTAGGTGTTATTGACAAGACTTCTTCTGTCACGATTTGTTTTAATGCATCGATGTTTGCAGGACCTCTCTGGAAAATCCTATTTTTGAGACAATCCCACAAAAAAAAATCTAACAGGGATAGGTCTGGTGACTTAGTGGCCAGCTGCCTATTGAAATTAAATATTCATGAAAGAATTCCGTAAGTACTTTCATTGTTAGGTTTGACTTGTGTGGAGTGGCTCCGTCTCAATGAACCCAGAAATAACTGTCCTCTTTATCTAGTGAAGCAATAAAAGTTTGAATTATGCCCAGATACACTTCGGAACTCATTAATATCTAAGAATCAGTTCATGCAGATGATTTTTATTGTTACCATTTATGAATTCCCGAAATGTGTTTTCAAAAATAAAAATAATAAAATTAAAAACGTTGAGAGAAGTAAACGATTTACTCAAATTATTTGGGTTGAATCGGATTAAAAATTACTAATAATGTTCATGCGAATTTATGTTTAAGAAACGATTTTTCGCCTTTAAAATGTGAAAAAAAAACCGATACCCTCAAATTAAATACAACTATATTAAATAATGTCAGGGGATTTTTATTACATTTCTTTAATACCGAGATTGGTTTGCAATCATGGCCACGAGCTTTTATGTAGTTTCGATTCACACGTCGGATTTAAAACGGGACTTCCCATTTTTCGTTGGTATGCCAAGTTTATTTACGCGTGATAATATAAGAAGTATACGCGCGAAAAGTTATTCCGCCTAGCTTCTGCAATATAATAAATTATCAAGGTATTTAAGCTCACCAACGTGCTCCTTCAATGTAGATATTTCGAGAGGTTCATATTCTCAGAAATGTGTCGATTTCAACAACATGCACGTCGTAGTTTCCTCTTCTCTGCTAGCCATCGTACTATCAATAAAGAATAAATTTGAGTTTTAAAAAGCCTCCTGTCTCGACCATGACTACTAAATAATTTGAACACTTTTGGATGAATTTTGCAAGAAACCTCCCCTTTCATATATATATATATATATACATATATATATATATATATATATATATATATATATATATATATATATGGGTGAGTGGGTGCGTAACTTTTCCTCTCTGTCTTAAATTCTGCTTAACAATATATTTTACTAAATAAATATATGGAATACTGTTCTTTTTCAAACCAGATTCTTAAGTAATATTCCTTTCCATTAATAATTTTTCCCGATCTCATGGTTATTAACTACTTTATATATTTGGTATTGTTATCTTAAAAACTAAGCAACAAGGGGAAAATATTTCTTATAGATCTTCCAACAGATATATTCTTCGTTAATGCGTAAGAACTTCATTCGATATCTTTCCCTTCAAATAAGTATACGTTAATTGGATCTTATGAATGTAAAAATAGAATTAAAACAGCTTTTACTAATTTCGACTTTAATAAACTTGTAGCGCGGTCAATATAAATTATTTAAGTCAGATGTTATGTCTCAAAATTTCAATCTTAAACTATAGATATAAAACTCTATATTACTGATTGATTCATTGTTTTTTTTTTTACATTATTTATGCAAACTATGACAAAAGTATTATTTTAATTTCAGGATTGCCTAAAAAATGCAGCATTTACTACTAATATTTTCTGAGTTCTTAAAGCATTGATTATATGACAGCAAAATTTAAAAAATGTGTAACAATTTCTTTTTCATATTCCTTGTTGTCAGTTCCCATAAGGTGCATTATCCACGTTTGCTATCGTTATATTGTTTTATTTTTGCCGTCAGTTTCTCTCTGATCTAAAATGTTGATTTAATAAATATGGTGCAGCTGTTAGCTTATTCTTTCCCGCATAACTTTTCAGAGATATTTTATACATGATCTATTTATGTACGATTTGCATGATTTATTTGAGAATAAAACGGCTGATTTCTTGTAGCAAATACAAAGTTCAGATATGACAACACTCTGCAAAATGAAACTGATTTTCTTAATTGATTCGTTTGTTTCTTTATAACCATAAAAAGTAACTAAAAGTCTACAGAGTAAGTTTTATTACTCTCATTATGTGACTGATAATCATTTTAATATATTAATGACAAAATTTATAATATATTACAATGAAAGCATTGAAATATGAGTAAATTTTTTTATTTGAATTTTCAAAAGCTCTTTCATAAAACCTCAATAACTTTCTAATATTTATTCTTTATATCTAGAAAGGAATAATTCGAATGAACGAAGAAACTTATCTGAAGTAAATAACATGATTCACACATTTATTTATTGAATGTCAATAATTTTTTCCTATGTAGTACAATTTTTTTTTTTTAAATTTCAGACGAAGAAATTATGTTTTACGAGTACCATCGAAATGCAACTTTCAGAACGAAGATTTTAGTTAAAATATCATTTTTATTTATTAAATGTTGTCGAAGACAATTTTTAAAAATTCTTGAAATATAAAAAAATGTAATTTCAAATTCAAGTTGGACAAATGTGATCATATTAATTTCGATCAATTTAGAAGAACACAATTCACATCACTCATTTCAATTACTATCGAAACATAACTTTTGGATAGAATATTTTAGGTTTTTTACTTTTATTTATGAAATGTCGCACATGAGCTTCAAAAATTCTTTAAATATATATAAAAAAAATGTAATTTCAATTTCATTTCAGACTGAAGTGATCTTCATATTATTTTCGATCAAATTAGAAGACACACTTTATTTCACTCATAAATTGGAAGCAATATCGAAATTACAGTTAACGATATGATACATCTTTTTATTTGTAATTCTTTAAAGTTCGCATTTCATTTTGACCAATATATTTAAGTCGTTGATTGAAATAAAAAGAAGGTAATCACTTTTTTATTAGATGCACGATTAATTTGAAATACAATACGTTTCTGGTTTCCAAAGAAAAGAAATTATACAGTAAAACCATAATATAGAAGAACAATATTAAAATGTACTAAAACATTTTTTTTTTCAAATACCTATAAAGATTTTAGTGTTTAAAACCTATGTATGGGTGTGTTTTTGATAAGGAGACATACTGATACTCTGTAAGTATTTAATAAACAATTGGAAATAAAACGGGAATAAATGTGAATGCTTGTATTTTAATTATCTATCGAATGCTGTTTATTACTTGTAAGTGTTTGATACTTGATAAAATTTTGATTAAGATGTGTATTCATATAAATTATTCTCACTGGAATTAGGTACTTACGGGCCAAGATATATATTTTTTTCTTTTTCATTGAGTTTACTTTCATTATTATGCAAGAGAGGTGTGCCCCCTGGATATCTTAGCGATTCTTCTCTGTTTTCGACCCTTTCTCTTGTCAACCGTTTTTTTTTTTTTTTTTTGCCCTTTTCCTTTTTTTTTTCTTTCCAACGTCTTGTTTACGGACACGCATTGCTTGCAGATCATAGCCAGATTTTGCTTCTACGTCATAATGCTCAAACTCTACATTCACAATGTCATATAAATATATTTTTTATACTAGTTGTTATTTTACTCAAATATTTTCAATATATTTTTCAAACTTCTTGAAACTTATTATTCGACTTTCCTTGAGAAATTTTTCTCTCCCTCCCTCTATTACTTCTGTCTATCTATTTACTTCAGAGTGCGTTCGCACAAAAATGCAATAACTTTTAAAATATTTTTTACTTTCTGATAATTGTTTATGTCAAATTTATCAATTTTTCCTTTTCAGCAATTCTAAAATATTGCTTTCATGTTGCATTCACTAAAACAGATTTATATTTTATGTACTGGCGAAAAATATTTTTTATCCATCATTGATTAAATTATTTTTTCTCAGAATTTTGCAATATATCATGTTTTCAGAAACTAATTTATAATAAGTTAAGGAAATTAAAATTTTCTTTTTTTCTCAAGTTTTTAGGTTTATATATTTTCTTCAAATATAAAGTAAATAATTACGAAATTTAATCATAAATATGGTAATATTTTCATGGATATTGATTCTCGTGTTTGTGATCGCTTTAGAATAACAAAATTTCACTTTTATTTTTATCTTTGTTAACAATACTTAATTTGCATTTAAATACAGTATTTTTGATATTTTATTTGTTTGAAACAAATGAAAATTTTTCATATTATAGATTGAGCAAAAACTCTAGAATTTGAAGTCTATTTAGGGATGCTGTTTTTAAAGATTCTTTTTCATAACTTAAATGTAATTAATTAATTTGATTCACCAGAAAAATAGTTTGTTTTAGATGTATTTTTGCATACAATAATTCTGAAGTTCTTCTGTTAATTTTTATGCATTTTATTAATGTGATATTTGTTTAAATAATTGTATTTTTTTAACATAATAAGCCGTCTATTCTGCGAGTGCTAAAATTAGTAATATCTATAGTTTCATTAAAATTAAAGAAACCAGCAAATAGAAATTTAAAATAAACCAAAAAAAAAAATAGAAATTAAATTTCAATAAATACTTAAGAAAATCAAATAAAAATTTACTTAAGAAAAACAAATAAAATTTAATTAAATAATCAATTTATCTAAATTTTAAAACACAAAAAAACATTATAACCTTTATAAGAATCACGCCAATTTAAAACAAAGTAAAGTAATAGAAAAATGGAGATAAGTATGTTAATATTGTTCTATACTTTGGAATGGAATAGATACATATATTTGTGTGTGTAAATCAGAAATGTAGAAAAATAAATAAAATATCAGGAATATATATATATATATATATATATATATATATATATATATATATATATATAAAAGGCTACATACAAATGGAAGATGAATATTTCAATGGAATATTAAATGTGTTATGTCTAACTCAAAACATGCATGCGCAACTTCTTAAATATTTTCATTGTATAGGTTGTATGCATTGATCTTGAAATGTTACTCTAGCAAACTGCTTTTTATTAATACAAACTGTTCAACATTGATTCATGAAATGTATATGCGATTCAATGATTATATACTGATGAAGGGCTGGAATATATAGGAAATTAATTTACTATTTGCACGAGGTAAATTATTCTCACCTTGCTTGTCAAATTCAGAATAATATAGGCTTTGAAATCGATGTAATAGCTACGTCTATAACAACTGAGACTTCAACGAAGAGGATGGAGTGTATTATATCACGTTCAGAGCCTGCATTATGCACCATTTGTGTCATTGATGCTTGATTTTAGACCCAAATAATCATGTTTTTGTATTAACTTTTGTATGAAATGAATTAATTTTCTTTTTTAACTCATTCTTCTACAAATTATTCAAAAATAAACCGAATAATTAGTAACATTTTTTTAAGTTTCAATTGAAAGTTATTTTTTAATGGTGATATTTTCTTTCCTTTTACAGTTTACACTTTTTATTCATTGTAAAATAAACGTCGGAACTGTTTGAAAATAGTTTACATTTCGAATTTGTATGAATGCAATGTTATTTCCTCTCAATTGCCGATGCTGGAAATTCGCAGCTTCACTTAAAATTCTACATATTTTTAGTTTCATATCTCTTTGCTAATCCCTACAAAATATTAATAGTGCTCGTATAGGATTAACTTGGTAAAAACGTAATGATATTTTCAAAATTGTCTTTAAGGAACATACGTGAAAATAAATTGTTTTGTTTTTAAGTAAAACTTTACTTTAAAATTTTGATAGACTGAAATAAAATTTGTATTTAAATTTAAGTATTTTTAAAGCTGATTGAGTAATGTGTTATCTAATAATTATATTTTAATAAGGTCTTACAATTAAAAAATAAACTAAAAATAGATTCGCAATATACATGTGTATTGCGAATATACACATGTATGTACAATATACATATTCGCAATATACATGTGTAAGCAATATACATATAATTATCGTAAGGCTACAAATTTTGTCTTTTGGCACTCAAAAAATACTTTTCTTTGGTGTTTAGATGAAACATGTTTTGATTTGATGAAGCATGCAATAGTCCTAGTGTTATTCTAGTATGATATTGATGAAACCCTACCAACTTATTTTCTTTTTTTGGCATATTTAAGGGATAAAACATGCATAAACTATTCATAATATTATGAGCAGACATATTTTTGCATTATTGTATTTAGTTATATCAAAATGTGTAAGATAAAGCACATCATGCCGTAAGCCGTAGTAAACCTAAAAGTTTTGTCAGAGCATTAGCCATCTACTTTCTGTTGATTTTTGAAGTTTTTCAATACATGATAGTACAATCAATGCTAAAAAATATAATAATTTTTTTTAAAAGACCAAAATACAACTGGAAGATGAATATGTAATATGTATGCACTTAAAGTGAGAATAAGAAACATTTTACTTTTGCATCTTTCCCGAAAAATGTACAAGCGTTCGAGAACTATAATGATTCTGGACAAATTTTACAGCAATCCTTCCTTGGTCGACTTCGTATCTCACACGTGTGAGGTACGACGGTGTTTTTATGCCCGCTTGGTGACGCATGCTATACGATGAAGAGAAAAATGTCATCGTTGAAATTGAATTCGTCGCTATTTACAATTTTTTAAATTCCATGGTTATTTTTGTGTTTGTGAATATATTTCTAAGAAAACGCGCAACTTTACAATTTTCACTGTGAGATTTCTCACCTTGAATTGAAATCAAAATAATTTAGCGCTTCATTTTGATTGCATTAATATTATTTTTGCATGTCAAAATAGCTTCGATGTGGGATTCAGAGAGTGATGATAGATACCAGATGTTTTTGATATTCGTAACCAAATTTTTTTGACAAAGTAAGCAAAAAAACAATCTGTAATAAGTGATTTAAGTTTTGTGATAAATGTAGTTTTTACGCTCTGATGTCTAATGTACATTGTAAAGCTGTTTAAAAGGTAAAAAGGTTGGATAACTATTAACTAAAACTTTTTTTCCCTAATTTTATTATTTATATTTTGTGAATATTTATCTTAAACCTATCTAAGTAATGGAGATAGTTAATTTAGTGTCAGAGCATATTTTTTAAAATTTTAAACTTGGGTGCATTACAGGAAAAACTGGAGATCAATGTCGAGGATATAACATGTTTGACCACGAATTGGTCAAGCAAAAAGTACTTACTGAAAATATTTTACATTTTCGAATTTAGAATAGAGCCTATATTAATTTTATTTGTAAAAAATGCTTTTGGGTGTCTGAAATTCAGAAAAAAAAATCCCATTAAGGAGGGGTTACTGAATCCGTGTAGGTTTTATAGCATCAAAATCTTTTCGCCGTATAAGTGTCGTTAATAATCAGGGTTTGATTTCAGGGAAGGAATTAAATAAGAAAAATGAATTTTATTTTAGTTGAATTTTAATTAGAATGTAATCACATTCTTGTGATATGATGAAAATCTCAGGAATATGTAATTGACATTCGATTCGAAAAGTAATTGTTTTTGACATAGAATCCCAGCTTAGACATCCAAGAAAAGAGATATTATGTTTTCAATTTGAATTATAATACTAGAATAAATTAAGGTGAATAAATAAAAGCTATTTTTAAATCCTATATTTATGTGTTTTCTATTACTTACTCAGTAAATTCATATATTTTCTTTTACGTTCTTAATTTTTATCATCGCTTTTCTTTAATGCACTCGTATTTTAAACGAAAGATAATAAATTTTGTTTTCATTTGATTAGAGTTTAATAAAAAAAAATGATCTGAAATAATATTCGTGTATTTAATAAAAAAAACAGGTAAAAAATATACCTTGTTGCTAATTTTAACGTTATTTACTAACATAATATTTAATGAATAAAATAATTTTTTATGCATAAGAATTCAGTAATTAGGTGCGCATTTCTATCATGGTTTGATTACAGATTGCACGGATTGGATAAAAGTATTGGAGAGATGTCATTCATAGTTTGTTTCAAAACTCGAATAAAAAATAATGGTTATCTAAAAATATTGCTGGTAATTATCTTACAAATATAGGATGTTACTTGAGTGAAGGATACGTAAGAAAGACCAATTTTTGAAAAAAACTTTCACAGACCAAGTACAGAAATAGAATGTAGTGACGCATAAAATAAAAACAAAACAATCTTTAAAATCGTAAGCCTTAAGTGGATTCAAATAAAATTCTAATAATTTACTCGTACAATTTTTTGAAAGAAATTTGAGTCTTTTTGCAGAAGGGTACTTTCGAAATGGAAATGCTCGAAGAAAACCATACATTTAAAAAAAAACCATAAAATTGGTTTACATATATCAAATTCCTAGTGATAGAAGCTTACTTGATGTTGAAATTCAACTTGAAGCATCGAATAGTTGAATTCGAAAAGTAAATAATGTTATAACCTTTTGCAATCTTAGATAAATATGATTCTTTAAAATCGAGAAGACAAACTGAAATTGAAAAGGAAAATATTGCGCATAAATCTCTTACATAACGTGAAATTCAGATTTTCTTAAATCAGTAATGCACTGTGTAAATATCGCTTAGCATTCTGAAGTTTAAGAAATACATGTGAAGAGATACATACGTGTAATATTATAAAGAAAAACAAATGTATATTAAATGCATGAAAGATTAGAAACTGTTATAAGTTTCGAATATCTGTATGCCAATAAACATAATTTAAAAATTAGTTATAAATCTTAGCAGTTGTATTACTGATCCATTAGTAATTGTTTCTCTTAGAATTAAAAAAATTCATATCTCTTCTAAGAAATGTGTTATGTTTTTCTTTTCCTCTCAATGTATAAAATAAATGAAAAATTGGCCAACTCTATAAAACCCTATTCGTAATGAGCTTCATTGCTTGTTTTTCATATATGAATTTCAATAACTTTAGCATTGTTTGGGTCATTAGATAGCAAAAAAATGTTTAAATTCTAAGACTACTTCTCAGATTTTTGAATAATCAAATAAATGAAAGTAAAAACAAAATAAATATCAATTTAGCTCTTAGAATTGTATGAATCAGTTATAAAGTTGAAGAACGTCTCGACTAGCGCATAAAAATGTTAAATATGACATGTAATCTGCGTTTGATTAGTTGCAATTTTCTAAAGCGGTGACGACGGAAATCGCCATTCAAGGGAGAAAATATTATCTTTTATCAAAAACTAGCAGCCTTCATTGTTCGGTGGTGCGGCACCTGTTTTAAGTTCTAAGGAACGATTATTCAAATAACGGCAGCTTGATTCATTTTTTTTTAAAAAAACTGATTTGTTTACTGCATGTTGGTCATGAAAAAACTTGTCTCTCAAGACATACTAATTAAACTCTATCTGTATTTGACGTGTGAATCGCATGAAATTCGTCTGAAATACGAATATGTAAGAAAAGTTATATCTGTTCGATAGGGAACAAACAGAAAAAGAGATAGTTCTAACGTTTCGGGTGATCTGCTACGTAATAGTCAGCATGAAATTTAAAAAAAAATCAAAATGTGCATTGTAGTTAACAGCGATCACATTGCACACTTAGAATAAAGTCTCTGCTGATAATTAAGAGTTCTTTCCCCCCCCCCCCCAGCATTTGTAGTGTCATATTAGTGTATGAAATTTCCAGCAAAGTCTCTAGCATATAACACTTTCTGTGCTTAGCATTGTTGTGCTCAAGGTATTTTTTCATGCTGAATGGATGACGTTCCATATCTTTGTAATAGATCTTTTTCTCGTATTTCTTACAATTTTCATAATAGAATTTCTGAATCAGCTGCTTGGAGTCGAGTGACGCTGAAAAAAAAAACCGACTTTACCCTCATAGCCATTTTAACTAGGCACATTGCTTAAGGCAACCCGTAATAGCCTAAGCCATAGTTAAGGTGAGGTTGCATGACACCGTGGGCACTCTGTATATATATATGTGTGTGTGTGTGTGTGTGTACGTTCAGTGAAGTGCCAAAAGTCATGGGATAGCAAAATGCAATCATCCAGATGGCAGGACAAAACCACGTAAAAAGTATTAATGCGCAGTGAAGGAATTTTCTGATGTGATTATGACCGACCGCACAATACGTACTAGCAGACTTTTGAACTCGGAATGATTGTTGGAGCTAGCATTCCCTTTAGGAAATGGAGCTCCATGGAGCATTCCCTTTAGGAAATTGCTTGGAATTTTAGCATTCTTCAATCCACAGTGTCTCAACAGCGTTCCGAAAAAATAAATTATATCAGGTGTTGTCTCCCACACTGACACCTTTTTGACCAATCCCAAGCAGGATCTTTTTTAAGCAAGTTATTTAAGGGTGCCTTTAGTTTTGAAATTACTACTGAAAGTGTGAAAAACATTGAAGATACCCACATCTTTTTGAACTTATTTTATATTTTATGGAGAATTTAATCATTTGAGGATTTTGATGTTAATATGACTTGTACAGCATTATCCTCTTGAACCCTTCATTTAGATTTTTTTTAGCACTTTATGTTTAGTCTCTCTCTCTTTCACAGATAATATAAACATTCCTTGGATATTATCAAAACTTTCGTAAATACCAAAATGTATTATAAAATCATAAAAATAATTCAGAGAAAAATTTGCTGGATGTTCATTTTAAATTTGTCTAATAGTTTTCTGGAAGATACTGGGTTTATATTTCTATCCAAAAAGTAGCCACAACCATTCATAAAGTTAAACATTTGTAGTGAATGTTAATTTTTCAGAAGTTCTATCAATAATTTTAATATGCCAGTAACCTGATATTAAATCTAATATGGAAATATATTGTGCTTTAGTGAACTCATCCAGTAATGTTTCTATTCTTAAAATATGTTCTCAGTCAGTTTCAGTAATATGTTTCTTAATTTTCTATACTCAATGTTCATTCTTGTCTTTTGACCTTCAACTTTTTTGATAACTAATGCTGCAGGGACCAAGTGAGGATCTAATAATGCTTGCTTTAAAAAATATCTTTATTTGAGTATCAGTTTCTTTATTATCTTGAGATGAAGTACGATATACTCTTGAGATTACTGAGGAATTTATGCTAAGGAAATTTCATAAGTTTATCACTTAGAAATGGACTTATTTTATTAATAACTGTAACAAAATAATAAATGGGTAAATTATTCTCTGGATGCTTTCCATGCAGAGAATATTATTCACACTAATTACTTACAAGTCTTCACTTAATTTTCTTCTTTTGAAACAGCGAGTTAAGCTCCAAAATTTACTAAGAAAGACACCTTTGGTTAAAACCAAACCGAGACTAGAAATTCAGAAATGAGTACAACCATCTGAATATAGAGTTTAATATAAACCACCTCATAACGATCAATTGAAAACAAATATGCAAGGAATAGCCTAGCAAAATTCAGATTTTCTTCTTCCATGGTGAATATACTTTTGAATTAATTGCGTGATGAATTTTTCTCCATAGACACAGTGCATTTTTTCGTGCTAGAAGGTAAAATTCAATGTCTTTTAGTCGAAGTCCTATTCATGCAATCTCCGTCATACAAACCCTTCCACATATTTGTACTATTTAACAGACTTAAAGAGCCTGATGACACATTTAATTCAGAATTTTTATTGTGTAAAACTTCTCCACATTATATAACAAGGTAATTAGAAATATCCAATTAGAATTGGAATGTATTCATATTTTTCAAAGAACAAAAACTATATGGAATATTAGTTTAAGCTGCTAATAATGCAGTAATTCGTTCATCTTTTTCTAATACTATACAAATCTCAATAATCAAATATTTCAGAATGATCCCAGACCTCTGATGAATTGGAGGTTGATATTATATTTTTTTAAAGGATTTTGTCTATATTTAATAAAAAAAGAAAGAAAATTTTAATGCTATGATTGATAAATTAGATCTTGAGTTGCAAACACTTGGGAGAATAATAGTATCAGTTTTCTTTCCTGGCAGAGAAATCTGGATAAACAGTAATTGTCGTAATTTTCCTTCGTCTTCCTTCTGTTCAGTGGTTCTTGTGTGCAATTGTTATAAAGGATAGTTGAACCTGACATTTACTTAGCATCTTGATTCCTATTTTGACCAAATAACTGTTATTTGTGTGCTTGATTTCTAGTTGGGCCTTAAGGATGATTTACGTCGATTATACTATCTCTACATGAGGAGGAAAATATTAATATCAATCTTTTAAAAAGTTATTTTTTATTTTTCCTATTTACTCAAGATCTCAATTGTTCTTTTTAAGTTTTTTTTATATATTTATTTTGTTAACCATTACTTTTACTTATGTTATAATTCATTTAATGAATAAGAATGATTTTCTTATTTAAAATTTTACAACACGATTTTCAAGACATTCAATCTTTCTTCAAATATATATTCTTTGTTCTTTTGGCAACACCAAATAAATTAAAATAAAGATTTCTTTTCTTTAACTGTCATTTAGAATATTCCCGCATCATTCACAGATTTTTAAGCTAAGAAATAATTAAAATATTTCTTCATTTGTATTTCAAAAATAGCTTAAACTAAGAATTATTTATCATGAACTTGTGAGTTGAAAAATTTACTTCGTCAACTATAACCAGAAAAGTACAGTTTTAACTAAGCTCATAATGGATATGAATGACTCAGTCTCTTTACAGTAATGTGTAGTATGTAACGAATTTGTACATGATATGGATTACCAAGGAAGTTCTAGTAGAACGATTTCAAGATATTATATAACATAGTTTCAATTCAATTAAAACAATCTAAGAACATATTCTTCAGATTAAAATTTGTTATGAAATGCAAATAATTGTAATGAAAAGGAAGAATCAGTTCCATTCAAAATGAATAATAAAATAACTTATAATACGTTAAGATGGAAAATGTTCTACAATTAAATATAAGGGGAAATTTATATACAAGATTGATAGTGATATCTGTCTACACAAATGATTATTAGAAACCCATAGTTTGCTCATCAGTTTTCTTATAAAATGTGTTCTTTATAATTTTTCAAACTTTTTTTTTATTTGAAGCTCGATAATTTATCTATTCTCTTTCGCACGTTACATAGACTTATTTCTTCAATTGTTTCAAATTATGAGACACATTTCCAAAACACAGGAGCAAAAATCAAGAAATATCATTTATTCATCAAAATTTACTTGGTCTATATACGTTACAAGTCTATATACGTTATTTTACAAGTCTATATACTTTAATTACAAGTTTATATACGTTATTTTCTTCTTAAATGAGAATAATTCTGTTATTTGTAAAAATAATTGAAACGAAATTAATTAAACTTTTGTTAAGAAGTAAATAATGTTTTACTGACCCGTTAGAATGTGTATAACCTAAGAAAAGCCTGCAAATGATATTTATATGTAAATATATACATTTTCAATATACTATTATTCTTTTGATATTTTGAGTATTACCTAATCACACGCAGTTGATAGGAATTAATTGAATAATAAACAATTTTAAACTAGTTAAATAATTAGCAGCATTTAAATATTTATCGTCGAAATTACTGTCATTACGGAAGCAATTTATACGCATAACTAAAAGAATACAAAGTACAATATAATAAAAAAGTTCAAGGAATTCCTTTAGCTGTCGAAATTTCTAACACAATGCATTCTTTTAAAAAGGAAAAATGTTTCAGACGAATCTCTGGATTATTCCTTAAAATGCGACAAGTCTTAAATATTTCGTAAACAAGTTTGAAGTATATGCTTTTAAAGAATGCTTAGAGTTTAGCTTAGTTGTGAACACAGAAGAGTTTGAAAGTCAAAGAAACGGACTTCAATTCTCAGTAATTTTCCTTTATTTCCGTTTTTGTGAAGAAAGAATATTGTCTCAGCAAATATAAATTATACTTCTCTCTTTCATCCGATTTCGCAGTTTTACTCAGAGTACTGAAGAAGTTTATACTTTTTGAAAAGTTTTAAGCTGCATGATGATAAGAAGAGTCCTATTATTTTAGAATTTGTTCATCTGCAAAACGTATAGTGTTTATAGTAAATGGAGGCACAAAGTCATTTCACAGAAAACGAGTGAGAAAGTTATACTTTTTATACGTTATAATTACTAAAGACTGCATTTACCATTTCAAAGGAAATAAAGAATGTGATAGGAAAGCATGAAATCTAATTACGGTAAGATTATTGCAGCCCCTCTCGTTACATTTGAGTTAACGTCGATTTAAAGTGGCACAAGGAGTAAAAGTAACTTGTTTCATAATTTTCACTCTAATGAGAACTAATAATGAGAAGGACAGATGTATCTCATTCTCCCAACTTCTATACTCTGTCCCGTGAGGATTTCGTTGCCCAGTTGAATTTAAAGAGCAGCCACAATTTTTTAGCAAGGTAATATTTCAGAAATAAAACTTGACTCACACTTTGACAAATAGAACAAAAAGGTATTAACTGTAACTAGTAAGCTATTGCGGTCTGTCATGAAGCCAAAATTGAAGCAAATGTTACAAATCTCTGATCAATTGATACTGTGGCATATTGACGAGTATATAAATATATTAACATAAACTTACTCAATTAAACCATTCTTTGAGTTATTCTCAAATTATATAGATGATATAAACTCACTTAGAAACAACCATTAGTAAACTATAGTTTCAATTAATTTTTGATTCTTTTTTAAAAGTTTTAATTAACTTGCTATGCTCATATGTATGTATATCTTTCAAAATCAAAATTTGAACTCGAACTTTAACACCCACCCTATTATCTGATTGTGCTGAAATTTTTTATACACTTATAATTCTGAACTAGAATACAATAATGTTGTGTGCTGAAGCAGTGGCGAATTTTAGTTAATTGGGCGCGGGTCTTTTACTTTATACTCGACTTTTAACCCGCTCGCTACTCGTATCATCCGATCGAGGGAAAATTTTTCATACATGTACAACTCCGATGGCATTACTATACAACGGTAAGTAAAGGACTAAGGAGGAGGGACCAGGGGTTTGCATTTAACCAGTTGAAATGGTTAGTCCAGCTCAGTTGAAATTTTATACACACGTATAAATCATGCAATTGCTTTTTATCTTAAATTTCAAACCTAAAAAAAATTAAATAAATATAAGTAAATTTTTTATATAATTTTTTTTATATAAATATGGATCAAAAAGCATACAAATAATTTTTAAATGTAAAATAATATATAATTTATAAAACGCTTGAGACGTTTACGTTTCTTTTGATATCATATATAAGTAGTAGTGATGATACTTATCGGTAATTACCCAATATCTTAGTTAAACACCTTAATCTTTTAAAAAATTAAATAATGTTAAGCATTTAAAAATATTTTTATACTTTTTGATCCATCTTTTAAAATAAAATTAATAAGATTATGCATGATTTTCTTATTTTATTAAACTTTTTAAATAACTTTATCATAAAATTATAATCTCTTTTGTCATCTTTTATGTCTATTCAGAAGCTGCTCTTTCTAAGTGGTTTAATCGAAAGCTCATGGATGACATTGTTTCCTTTGAGTCTCCAGTCGGAGTTCTGATTCCACTAAAGACCTATAGTGTATTGAAGATGCGCGTTAAGTCTATCAAAACTGAAAGTCTCCACGTTTTAACGGTGACAGTTCAGGAGAATGGGTTGCCAGCTCAAGTGTTATTCTAATCACTTGACAGAAGATCAAAATTTGTTGCATGTCAC
The DNA here is from genome assembly GCA_019974015.1 of Nephila pilipes. Classification (NCBI taxonomy): domain Eukaryota; kingdom Metazoa; phylum Arthropoda; class Arachnida; order Araneae; family Nephilidae; genus Nephila; species Nephila pilipes. The sequence continues at coordinate 447,142 of BMAW01086819.1, forward strand.
CAGTAGCCCTCTTGTTGCTTCGAAGTATGATGACGATAAATAATCAATTTATATCTATTGAGTTTACGATAATATATAGAAATATTTTTTGGAGCAATGCATAGAAATTATTTATAGAACAGTATATAGAAAATATTTGCTTATCCTTTTTGCGTTTGAGAACAACATCGCAAGCTGCTAGTGATTTATCTCGTAATTTTTGATATACGTGTTTGAGATCGTGCAATAAAACCATATACATAGCATACATAGATATCCTCTGCATCTGTAGAAGATTCTTTAAAAAATTCCAATATTATTTCAGATGTAGGGATATAAATCTGAAGTATGCGATCACATATTTCTAAAGAAAACGCCAGTTTATATGACGGTTGTCCAATGGTATTTAAACTCTTATAGCATTAAGTGGGAATCAGGACTCCCAATTCAAGACTCATTGCATAAAGGCTGGTTATGAAGTTCACAAACTGTACCACTAGGTGATGACGGTTTAACTCATTTATGCGTGGGAATGCAAAAAAGTAACCCTACCTCAGATTCACAGCAGTAGTTTCGTGATAAGGATCACAAGTTTATAGATGTTACTTCAGAATAATGCGGGGAGATGGGCTGAAGTTGACCTCTAAATTCTAATTAAACGTATTTTGGAAATTCGGTAAGCAATGTAAATGATCAGGTATCATTCTCGATATCGCACAATCAGGTGCCGTTGCTTTGAAGAAACTAATTTTCCATAAGATGGTAATTAAAAACGCAAGGAACTCAAAGATATCTGAGACAACAACATATATTGATTTTCTGTACATATTACACTGATAAGTAAAGTATGTTTAGAAAGACTTAGAAATTTACAAATTCATGAGCATTTATAAGACTTTTAAAGTGGTTTTATTGTATACACTTTTAAAGAAAACTTAAATAATTTTGAAAAGTCTATAGCACACTTTAAAATACGAGTACAGCAGGGTTATTAGATTTTTCAAATTAACGTCCTAGATGATTCAGTATTAAAGCCCCTTTATATTAACTATTAAAAAGCATTAACTTCAAAACCCTTTTTCTTTGTTGACAGGTACGAAATTAAGATATCATTTAATTTACTTATTAAAAATAGTCTCTTCATTTTTCTTTATGTTTTGTTGGATAATAAAATATTAATAACAAAGTCTTATTATTCTTAGAGCCCACTGGGATTTATACATAACGAAAACAAGTAAAAATGTGTTATTGTTTCTTACATGTAAACTTTTATCTATTTTTTAAAGCGTCTTGTGATTACTATGTTTCATTCGTTATGATATGCTTAAATCTCGTTTAATGCTCAATCGCCAAGTAAATATTAAAATAATTACAAAGTTAAGTATTTAATAGCCAAAACTCAATATGAGTGTAACAAATGTGAAGCAGAAACCTTCACGCATCCGTTCCTAAAGTTAATATTATAAAGTTTTACTTACCTGACTAACCGGGTATGAGTCAGTACTAAGACTTCTAAGCTGGACCCAGCTAGTTATCCCAGCTCAGATGATCACATCACACTAAACGTTGAATCTCATAATTTTCCTTTTTTTTCAGCACAAGGACGCGTCTAATCTTCTTGTTCAAATCTTATGATCGCTCTTTACTCTTACATTAAACTCTTCGCAGATAGTAAATTCTATCCGACCGAAATTCTATCCTATTCTAATTTACGTAAGTCATAGTACATTCACAAACAAATATTCTCAAATAAAATAAAGTCATAATAGTTATATAATTCTCAAATAAAATAAAGTCATATATAGAGAACCTATCATGGTACTCTTTTTTTAATAATTTAAATCTTTTAGTTACATAAAAATGTACTTTTGAAGATTTTAAATTTCTTTTTGAGTTTTGTGTAATACATCCTGTGAATATTCTGGGGTATTTAAGAACAACTAGTTTTTATATCAAACTATTTTGATGTATATACTAATAAATCCTTTCATGGCTATTTGCATAACATTTTATGAAAATGACATTTCATTTATGCTCACTTTACAAGTTTCACTTTACAAGTCTTGTTTATAAGTTTTGTGTTACTGAAATAATGTTCGTAAGATTGGTTGAAACTTTTTAAAAAAAGCTTCTGCCCTTTAAAGTTAATACTAAGTTATTCATTATTTTAAGCTTTTTAATTTATAGTATAAAAGAATAAAAAAAATAACATTAATTTTTTTAAAATCAGCAGTTGAAAATATCGGTTTAATATTATAAATTGATCAGTAAAATTACTTCAAAAAATAAATAAATATTTTGCTTTTTTTTCAATGATATTCAAATATTTTAATAAATTGATAACTAAAATATTTAAAAATATTTTATAATGTGTAGATAAGATAGACAGAGAGAAACACTAAAGAACAGGAAAAAAAAAACCTTATAAACAATTATTATTTAAGAATCAATATTTTAGTACTCTTTCAAAATAAAAATTACTAAACGTTTGTAACAAAAATGTAAATGTAAAGAATACGAATTTCTGTTATATCAGTTGTAAATGTAAATGTTTTGCACGCTAATTGGATGAAACCAATGCACTTGAATAATGAAACGTATTTAGTCTTATATCACTCAAATACTCAACATTTTCTTCCCATAAATTCATTTATAAAGAAAACATAACGCTTAAATAAATTTGAAGAAAATAGCTCCAGTTCTACAACTTTTGCAAAAATAAATTGAAAAAATAAACATAATAAATGGACTGGCTTTGTTAATTTTATTTTAAAATGCGCTAAAGGTTTCTTCTGTTAAGTTCTCGAAACGTTAGAATGAGTCTAATTGGATATTTATTAGCTTAAGGTAAGCGTACTTCTGAACCCTATACTACCCAGAAGCAATTACAATCATGAAAAGAAAATATCTTCTTCAAATTTCTGATGCATTGTTGTTTTTCACAAGCAAAATACCAAAAATGTTGCCTATGTCAATAACAAAAAGAATAATAACAAACGATTTTGCCATTGAAATCAATTATTAAATTAAATTTTAAAATAAAAACAAACCATGAATTATTGAAGTAGACAATAATATTTTATTCGGATATCAAGGGTATAAGGACATACGAAAAATTCAAGAATAATATACCGTATTTAAGACTTCTTGTTTTTATGACATTTATATTTGGAAATTATTAGTAGTAGAGTTTAAATATTTTGAGCGACTAATAGTGATATTTTAATCGTTTTATAGAACCATGAAGTAATTTCTTACTCAAAAAGTTTTTTCCCTCTTAGTTGAGTACCTACATAATTTTTGAGACAATTTTTTTCGGTATCATTTAAAAAAAGGCCATGGTAGCCTAGTGGTCATGATCGTAGTCTCGCGGCAGGGCAGTTTTTGTCAGGTCGTGGGTTTGAGCCTTGAGGCCTCAAAAGTCCCGCCATTTAGCCGTTGCTGATGCACGATAAATCTGTCGAGGCTCGAAGTCCTCTCATTAGCGTGGTGTGGAAGTTAGGAAATGGAAGTTCCATGTTAGATGTCGTCCTCATCACTTAACCGAGGCCCTCGTATTGCTTTCAGTGCGGCGTTAATAAAACCAAACAAACAAAGCAAATCATTTAATAAAACTGCTTCAATGCATGGTTACACATTTTGTATGCTTCTATAAAGAATACCTATACATTTATTGAACAAAAATTATTTTTTCTATAATTAATATTCAAATTTTAAAAAATAATTTTTTGTACGAAAAAAATTCCGATATTACAAATTTCTATAATTCTTTCAAAAAAAAAAAAAGTTATGATTTAAAAAGTTGGTTTGCTATTTTTTGTGCATTGTGTTTGTATATGAGATGTAAGATAATTTGTATATGTACGAGTAATGAATTATTTTGTAAATAATGGTCCAATTCGTTCAAAAAAATTTAAGTCCATATTTAACTAAGAAGAGAAAAAAAAATTGCCTAAAAATTACTTTTTTCGTTCTATAAAATGATTAAAATATCATTACTAGACACTCCCAAAAATCCAAATTCTATTAATAATTTTAAGACATTTGTGTCACAAAAACAATAAATCTTAAATTTTATTTTTTTATTTTTGACGACATATCCTAGTATCCTTAAAATAGGAAGAGGATAAAATATCAAATTAAATATATATATATATATATATATATATATCAAATATATATATATATAAAATATCAAATTAAATATATGCCAATTTTTTTTAATTTAAAACCATCTATCCTTTATTTTATGCCCACGCATTTTTGTTGACATCATTTTCTCAAAACAACAACATTCTAGCAGATGTTTTAAAAAAATATAAACCAGAATGAATTTTTTTTCGTTCACTCCTAACAACTCTTCAAAAGTGATAAATACAATTTTTGCAATTTCTTATAAGCCAATCGGACTTTCATTTCCCAAGTTATTATAACCACATTTCTCTCACTGTGACACTTCTCTCCCTACCAGGCTACGCGAGGACATTTTGATACGCGGAAGCCTGCGCGATGTCAGGGTTAGCTGAAGAAGATGAAGTTCGGAAACTGCATCTGCCTGGCATGGTGCCCTGTGACGACTTCTCTCCACCCAATCCGGAGAAAGAAAGGTCCACCGAGAACCCCTGATCCTGAAATAGAACGCCACAAGAGTCTTCAGTCAACTGAAATCTTAACGGAACTACGAAACACTGTCGCCTAAAACGCGTCACTGAAGAGGGTCAAAATACGATTACCTATTGGAGAAGATGAGCGTCTGTCCACAAGTGAGGATGTGATGATTGCGTTCTTTTTTTTCTCATACGAACGGATAGTTTGATTCAGCCTCGGAAGAATGGAAAACGCGACCTAGAAGTGTTTGGGAACTGTTGCTTGATGCGACGGGATACGCAATGTTTATTTTGAAGTGTGTGGTGAGATAAGTTTTTATTTCTCTTCTTTTACGCTGCCATTCCTATAAGAGGACTGCATTAGATAATCTTGAAATAGGGTCTGGCTAAGGCAAATAAACATGACGAATTCAAAATTTCATATTGTATAGTTTATAAGGTCGCTTACAGATACCAATATATGTTATAACTATTGTATATTACAGGTAGTTTGTTTTAAAATCAGCTGAAATTTAAATATTCAGTAGCAAAATAAATAAATAAATAAATAAATAAATAAAAAAAAATAGATGAAGCACTTACTTGCAATCGAGGAATCATGTGTGTTGTTCAGAATTTTAAAATATTTTGACCGAGTTTTTGATCTAAAACAAGGTGTCTTAGAATTATAACTTTGGACTAAATTTCTAACTTTGATAACTAACAACTTTTAAAAATATGATAATATTTTACAATATATCATATCTAACAGCAAAAGGCAAAATGCCATGAAATGTGTTTCGGAAAATATTAAAAGCATATTTATAAGTAGTTAAAGTATATGATTCTGCAAAAGCGCATGCAGAAATATACTTTTAAGAAAGAATTAGGAAAAGGTTTTTATATAAACAGAAAAAAATAATGGATTTAAAGAACACAACACTTAAAAGAAACTTAAGAAATTAGAGTTTGTTAAAAATGGTGATTGCATACCTGCAAACAATATAATCCGCAGCTTTAAGAATTTAATTAAAAATTTTCAATCGGTAATATCCACTTTATATGAATGAATGAGTCTCCCTTTACATCTGGTAATATCGTGTTTTAGTAACTGTTTCAAGTACTTTGATAATAAAATGCACTCGACGATTAGAAACGTTATTATTAGTTATTTAAAGTAGCTAATTAAATAAACATTTTGTTTGAACTCTTGACAACTATATTGAATAACATTCTTAATCAATAAGTAATTAAATGATACCGGAAAACCTCTTTTTCTTTGCTGTACTATACCTGTAAATAAGAAAGAAAAAAAAAACTTTAAAGCATTTTAGACTTAAATATCTCTTTTCTTTTATCTATAAAACAAATCTCCGTATCAAGAATTTAACATGGATTCGAGAACATTAGTGACAAGTCAAAATGGTGATAATCGTCAGTTAACTTTCAATCCTGAATTAAGAAAAATGACTCGTCTTGGAGATTTGAAGGGACCACAGATAATAAAATCTCCTTCTTGGCCGTCATCGCCCACTATTCCTCGAAGTGAAACAAGACGAAAGATGACAGATCCCGCTTTTTGGACCCTTGACAGAAAAGGTCTAACTGAAAAAGTCTCAAGCGAATCATTTCGAAATGAATTTTCATTGAATGATAACAAAAAATCGCCTGATGAAACTTTCAAAGAAATACATTCGATACTTTCGAATATGGATATAGCTAAATATTATTTGAGAGGTCCAAAAGAGCCCTTAAATTGTTCTCAAGGAAGTGAAGAATTCCCTTTGCGGCGCAGCCTATCCGTTCAACCACAAACGACTTCAAGTTTCAATGGTTCAAGCAAAAAATCATTCCTTGATAGCATACCGCCTCCACCGAAAACAAAATCGATTTTAGAAATGGGAAAAGATATTTTGCCCCAAATGAATAAAAATTATCCAAAGGAAACGATTTATTCATTGGAACTGAGTCCCGTGGGAAGTTCTCGAAAGCACATTAATAGCAAATTGAAAGAACTTACAGAGAGATTAAGACCTGCCTCTGCGCCACCATCCCCCCACAGAATACCCAAATATACTGTTCCGAGGTCAGCTCCCCCAATGAGTAATTTTTCTTTTTGGAAAGATCCTTTGCCTACAGAAAATCCTCTTATTCTACCATTGAATCGTATCGATAAGTCTTTCAAACAAAATGATGATTTTTTAGATGATTCATCCACCACGAAAAGTAAAGGAAATAAAATTTCGAAACCAACACGAAAGAATAACTTAGCGAGTTTTGGCTATGCTACATTACCTAGAACTAAAGTATTGGAAACTCAGAATGAACCGAGAACGCTTGCTAGTCTAGATTTAAATATTAATTTTCAATCTTATAGGGAAAACCAAACACTTTCTGACGCGGATGATAGTGATTCTAGTAAAAGCAGTGCATTTCACAAAAGTTTTAAACACCGTGACCTAAAAGAAATTGGCAAAGGTGAAACAAAGCGCGAATTTATAAATGAAAATATTTGCTTGAATAAAATAGAACGCGAGGAGAATCATGATGTTAGCAGTCCTTTCAGCAGTAGAAGAGGAAGTATTAAAGGTAGCAGTAATGTTTCTCCCAAAAAAGCAGATTTTGATCTAAATTTTTCAAAATATGGATCTTTAAACTCATCTAGTGTTGTGCGCAGGAGAAGCTTAGGAAAAAAAGACACAAATTCTTTAGATAAAAGCAGTAACGTTTTAGAACCGAAAAAATGCAGTTTGGATGGAATACAAATTTTTAATCAAAATGATTCCACTTCAAATTTCAAATCTGAAACGGCGGAAGACGAAACTGAGAACAACAACGCTGAATCGAAGGCTTTTGCTGATAAGTCTCGTCCTAGGCAATCAGATGGAACAAAAAGTGTGCCAGCTTTGCCATCCTCATTCTCAAACCCTCTCGAGGAGGAGATTAGAGCTATAGCAAAGCTTTTGGATGGCAAAGAAAGTCTCTTTTTAAAACTTATTCAGTCTTCTAAAATTGAGAATGAAGCTTCAAAACAAGCCATTAACTCTTATCGAGCAGCTCTTACTCCGAAAGAGATTGAAAATACGGATAAAACTGAAACTTCTTCAGGTGTTTCACAAAAAGTCATATCTCTTCCGAGTGCTGACAGAAACAGTCCAACTAGATTACGAGCTATGACTGTTCCTGGTACTGAGCCTAGCTGGAATACGATCACCCATCAAACATCCCCTCCCCCTCAACAGAAACGTTTTTACAAAAAACGACTTCGAGGTCCTTATGGAGAAATGTTGGAGCAAGAAATGAGTAAATCGTTTAATAAACCCAGACCTTCTTATGCAAAAGACTTGGATTTCTTAAAAGAATTGGAGAATCCTACTTCAGGATCTTGTGATCAACAGTCTGGAAGACAAAGACAGTTACTCCGCTCTTCTAGCCATTCTTTTGACGAGACACATTCAATTGTTGTAGAAAATTCTCCTAAACGAAAAACTAGTGCTAATATACCACTTGTAAGTGGCAACGAATCTTTACGTGTTCCATCAACTAGTGTCAGTGGAACTGTTTCTGAACCAACGCTTCATATCCGGAGTCACAGTGATTCAGTGAAAGCCTCCAGCGCTTGGAATGTGGATAATATTATAGCCAAGGCGCAAAAGAATTCTTCACAGCAAGTGAGTACATTTTATTATTCTTAGAAATGTAATTATGGTCATCTAGATTGAATTTGACCTTTTCATGCAGAATATATGCATGTAATTTAAGTTTTTATTTAGTAAAATTAAGCCTTGAATAGAGTCGTACTTTAATTTAACGGACAACAGCAATTCATTTTATAAGCTTCAAGGTAAATGTATTTTAAAGCAAACTGCAATAAAAGAGAAAGAAATATTTATTTATACCACTATTTTGATTTGCTTATATTTATAGATAATTAAGATATAATTTTAGTACCAAGAAGTATTCTGTGAAAAGATTCAAAACCATTTCTGTACTTTAAGAATTTTTAAAAAATAAGTAAGAGCCATTTTATTGAGTTATATAGAAATTCAAATTTATGCTAAAGTTTCAAGTCTTAAAATAATTTTGATTACATCACAGATTTAAATTATCCCAGTCAAGATTTCCATTTCTTAATGGCCTCATTCAATAATAAACAACTAAAAATAACTATTCTGTCTACAAATGTATTCATCATCATCTATTACTAGCATTGCTTTTAAATAAGTACTCTAAATTCAACGAACTATCAAAACGTAATTATTTATGATGTTGATCATTGCACTCTTATGTATTGTTAGAGAAATATTTAAATTGCTCTAATGGTAAACTTTTCCATAATTGATTGCTTCTAAAACGATTATATTTCCTTTTATTGGTATCGTATTCTAGTATTGTATAGGGGTATTAATCTGATAAAAACCTCAAATGTAAAGCTAATTCTTAATAAACTGCTTGATGAAACGCAAATAAAAAATTTTCTTACTGGTAAAATGACTAGATTCTCTGCAAAGGCAACGAATATTTACATCAAACTATTTTTTTCTTTTACGGTAGAAGAGTATTTAATCAGGGGTATTTAAAGTTGCCACGGGTTGCATTTAATTGAGGAGAAATTAAGATTATCTCGTAATAGTAGGTTTTGCTTCTAAAGCTCTTATTCTTGAAAAAGAACAAAACCAAACATATTTACCAAACGTATGTAAAATGACACGCTCCATATTAAAACAGTGTGATTAGGAAACTGACTAACCTTTTACCAAAACTATTGTTTCTCCATTCTTTTAACAATTTCAATCAATTTAAAAATTAATGAAATGAGAGTTTTCATTTATTTAAATACTCATGATAAATTATGAAAATTTCTATTCAAAATTTAATTATTATTAGGTTTATATGTAATGATTTAAATATCAATTTTATTCTTTTTTAAAACCGAAGAACTCTACCTACGCACTCATTAATGTTACATATTTTTGAAGTTAATCACTGTGTTTCTGCTTACAATTATGGTTTACTGTAACTTTAAAAATTTTATTTAAAATCTGATACCTTTCCATAGTTTTTCATGCTTTCAATTAACTATTATAATTACATTATTTTGTCTAAAAGAGAAATTCATTTTAAGAAATTTAATATACACCTTTTAGTTAATTTGAATTTCCCAATTAAATTATAGTCCAAAGTAAGATTATATTTTGGAAATATTGACTTAGGTAGCTTAATGAGTTGATTTCATTTTATGCATAAATCATATGTCATTAAAATACATTTTAATTATATGATATTAAAATACATTTTAATTATATGATATTAAAATACATTTTTATAAATGCTACATCAGTGTGTATTTGTTTAGATGTATTTCATTTAATAAATGTAATTAATAGATTGATGTGTGAGTTATAATTGTGTGTGATATAATTATACGTAAGGCAAAATAAAGATTTATTATTTAAGTGTTTATTTCGTGAAGAAAATGGAATATTTCTTCTTCTTTTTCTGAATAAATATCAGCAAAATGTTTTTTTCAAAAAGAATTCGAAAGTGAAAAATGCATTAGTAACTTAAATTAGGGAACTCATTTATTTGCAATGCAATATTTATTAAGTGATTAAGATATTAAAAATTGAATTTTTTGAAGAGCAAAACAAATTTTCCTTTATTACGATATATTTGTTTCAAACTGCCCTATGCCTTTAAAGAAAGGTGAAATAACAAAATTTTTCTTTTCGTAATCGGATTTACTATTTTACTTTTAGGCTTTTAGTAATCTAACAAATATATTTCTCTTATGAAAAGTTTTTTTTTCTTCGAGAAAAGTCAGTGAAACTGCGAACTATCAATTTTAATTTAAATTAACCTTTTTTCTTCACTTTCTTTTTTATAAGAGTAGTTGCAATTTTTCAAATAATTTGAATATCATTATTAATGGAATTCAATTTAGAGAAACATGTAAAATAAAATGAAAGGATCTTAAAATGAGTACAAATAATATAAATCTTGCATTATTTTAAATTATTGTCTATACTGTAATAATGTATTGGATTTATGTATTGATTTGTAGACCCTATTGATTTTAATGCCTTAAGAACAAAAAAAAAAAAAAAACGAATGAAAAGTTATAACTTATTCCAATAAATCTTCGTGAATCTGTTCGTCTTTCTAAAACGATGTATCATTAAAAGTGAAAATATAAAACCACTTCACAAAATAGCCCTTTGAATGCATTCAAAATTTAAAAAGATAAAATATTAATCATTTCTTTAAAGTATTTATGTCTGTTTTAAATTGTGAAATAATTTTGCCTTATCGCAAACTATAATGGAAACTAATGAATATTTTGTATTTTAATTTTGATTACGTTTGTGCAAAATAACTTGAAGAGCTTATTAATTATTTATTATTACTTATTAATGAAAATGGAAAACTACAATCGAATAAACCTCAAAGTAACACCAAATCTTTTTACAAAGATAGTGAGGGGGAAATGACGAATTTAATGCGATCTGTTCATTTTACATAAAAAAAATCAACGGAAATATAATTTAGCCAAATAAGAATTCATTGAAAATAATTTATAACACGGGTTATACGTTATTCTGAGAATCTGCGCAGTTCGGGCAAAGGAATTGGCATACTGATGAGAAAAATTGTTACATTCCATGACCTAGACCTCGAATTTAGCGTGAGTGAATATTTTAAAGGGAAATTATGAGTCAATAAATATCGCGATTTCGGGCTAATACGGTGATAGAAACCTAGTCGTGTCACGTTTAATTTTTGATTTATGATTTTTAAACGCTTAGGCTTTAATTTGAGATTATTTTTTGTAGGGATACTTGTTAATTTTGCTGTTATAAACAGGAATTCAATCAGTTATTCAAGTAAACGATATACTTTACTATGAAATGTACATAGTAAATGAAATACATGCAATGAAATGTTCATAGTATGATATTCATAGTAAAATTCAATCGCTTGTTTGTTGTAAAATAATATTTCAGAAACAATAAAATATTGAGTACTGAAGTTATTGTATTTAAATTATCAGTTTCAGGTAATAGATAAATATGAATAATAAGAAAAAATGCATTTGTTAATTTTTTTTCCGATAATGTCCTAACTCTGTTTTCTAAATCTCTCTTTCACACATGCACTCAAACGTATACTTTTTGTTTTAATTTTGAGAATAGGATTTAGATGTTAATAAATATTCCAGCATTGCTTTGAAAAATTCTTGATTAAATTTTTCTTCTTTGTATATACTTTTAAAAAGAGAAAATATGATTCACGGACTTACGCATTATATGTATTTAATATACATAATTTTTTTGAATACGTAATTTAAAAATCACGAGTAATTAGGTAGATCTATTTGGTCAAATAAATTAAGAAATGTTTTTGGAAACTTTTTTAATGATTGCATTTTTTTATTCGGGATTGTAAACCAAGTCACAAGTAATTTATATTTTACCGTTACACCTTCCTGAAAAAAAAAAACGTCTTTTGACTTCGATGAAAATGAAAAATATTTTGTGATCTAAGCATTCTTTATTTCATTCATTCAATCTTTTGAAGTACAAACGATGGTTAAAAATAATGACTTACAATGAAAATAAAATTCTTGTTATTTTTTTTCTTAAAATAATTCCTGATATTTTTGAACTTTGAAATCTACGTAAAAATCTTTTTTACAAGTAATTAAAAAATGTGATAAAATCTTACGAGTGCTTTAATAAGATCAAGTGTTTTTCTGAAGTTTTTAATGACTTCATAAAGATTAAATATTTCTGAACTTTCAGTTTTTCCGAGTTCTTGTTTGAAGATTTTTGCTATACTTTCCAGTCTCAAATGGAACATTTATTGTTTATTTATTTTACATATCTTTAAGGTTTATCTGATCTTATAATATTGTCTTTAATTTAGAAATCTTTCAACGTATCGTATTCATTAAAAATATTTTGTGAATAAAGTTTAATATAAAAGGAGAGTATAAGATTATTTTTATTTTACAATTTCTTTTGATCCCAAATACTTTACATGCACCATACATTATAATTTTCATATATAAAACAATTTAATGTCTTTCTGTAATAAAAATAATAATTGTTGTTCTCGCTCCTTTTAAATACTATAGAGATCTGAACAATTAACAAAAAATTAAAAATATTGAGGAATTTGTTGAATGTAATTGGTAGTGTATTTTTTGTTAAATTTACGTATGCACTTAAAAAGAGTAAGTGTTAAATATTTATTTATTTACCTAAAAAACCAATTTTTTGTCAATATTTTAGGCTTTATATTAAAACAAAATGAAATACTCTTTTTTCAGCAAGATAAAAGATGATGTTCTGAATCGAAGTATAACTGAATTCAAATAAGAGTCAGTAAATACTGCCATGTATATAAATTTAATCGCGTCAGATAATCAAAAAAGACTTTTCCTGACTTTAACACATCTTTTTTTAGCTCGTTTTATTTTTAAAGATTCAAGATATAGTTTATGTTCAAATTGGGAACGTAGTTCCAATCGAATTTTTTTTTTACTTCGAAGATTTTGGAGAAGAGGCGAAGTTGATGTTATTACATAACTAAGATGAAACTGCCTCCGAGGTAACTGTGCAGTGTTTCTGTTGAATTTTTTATTTGGTGTGGAAAAAGGCAAGAAGCCAAAGAAAGTCCTACGCCTGTGAAGTACCAGGAACACCACTGATGAATGTATCCCAAGGAAGTTGTGACATATTTTGAGTCAAATATTTGTAACAAAGGCTACTCTTCATAGGTGATGTTTTGATCTCATAGAAGTAACGTCATTTTGTTTATTTATTTAAGTTGATGTTGTAACGTCTGCCTCTCATTACTCGGTTCTTGCGCCATACCTTTTTAATTTTTTATGAAGCAATATTGACCAAAATCAAATTGAAGACACGTTAGAACAAAACATAATTTTTTATTATCACTGTAGAATAATTAAAGTCGCTCTCACTAGAATCCCAACCTAATCCACAATCCTAATTTTTGATTTATATGAAGAATCTTATTTTATTAATTCAATCGTTCGTAATTGAAAAACGCTAACTATGTAATTTAATACGTTGAGTAGAATTCTCTTTAGTCCACAAAACTAATAGAAGAATTTTCACCCAGATTACAATTCTATGTCAGATCAAGTCGTCATCATCTGTCTCTCTTCACTTCCCCTAAATTCTATTTCATTTATGCATCATTATACTTAAAACATTTCACTTCAATTCCCTCTATCTAATTTACATAATAACGTTTCATTTTGGTTGAAAACAATTTCTAATTTTATGGAATTCAAATTGACAAAAGTCCCCTAGGTTAATGAAAAGAAAATCATGAATAACCCAACATCACATTGTAATCGTTTATCAGTATGATGTAAAAAGCCGAAAAACAAATATATATTGGCAACGATATCTCTATGTTATAGCTATCCATTAAATTTTTTTCATTGCAGGGGCTAACAAATGATATTTTCAAAAATAATTATTCTTTGCCTGTTACGAGTTCGAATTCTCTTCATTAAATTCGACAGAAAGCCACAATTTTGTCCCAGTACCTGTCCTTTTCACTAGCTAGCTTTGTTCCATTATTGAGTTTATGTTGCTAGAAAATATTTTCCACAATTTCAGTGATATCAATAGCTGTCTTTCGTTTGTCATTAACTGAGATACCAATATGTGTTACAGGTTTGCTAATCTGATTATAAATCTACCATATTTGTAACCAGAATTCTCATGCGTTGGATAGTTATAACTTTATTTTACAACTAATTATCTAATTAAAGTTAGGATGTATTTTTAGAAAAGAGCTTTAGTAAATTGAAACATTAATATCTTGTTATATATTCACATCGTTAAATTCTAAAGAATTTTTGTAGACAAAAGAAAATTTTCATTAAAAGCATTAGTAACTCATTTAACAATCTGGTAAGAAAAATAAGTCGTGAGGCAAAAATAATATATTGTCATTCTTTATGAAATACGTTTGCGTGGAAATAAACATTTTTTATGTATATGTTAAGAAATCGATTAAAAGTTAGAGCGATTTCAAAAAGTGTTTTCGAAAAATTTAATCTTCATAATTCTGAGCTTATGTACATCATTAGCATAATAATATATATATTTTCTGAAACCTTTATAGATCTATTGAAATTCCCATCATTATGTCACATTTACTTTGAAGGAGTACGTTAAATGTTTAGACATTATTTCCAGTTGTGTGGATTCATTTAATATTTTATAGCTTTACTTTTTGTAATATTATGTAATCGATTTATACTTTGTAAAATACATGAATTTTAGTTTGTTGTTGTATTTTCGTTGTTCTCCTCAACTTTTTTTGGTTCCTTTCTGAAGGATGTTCAATCTATGTTGTATTCTATATGTCAAGAATATTTGCAAAGATATTTCCAATATCTTTACTTTAATTTGCTATAATTTGAGCATGATACATAAATTGTAAGATGATATTTTTTTTAAAATTAAAGCTTCAATTTTTTCCCTCCATCTCCCACCAATTTAATCATGATATGTTTGAAAAAGTTTTAACAAATATTTTCGAGCAAAACAATTGTACATTTTCTGTTTCTTTGATAATACTTATTAAAATAATGGCTATTGCATAGCTGGTCATTTTTCTAAAAATGAAATTAATAACTTAATTTCTTTCCTGTAAAGATAAAATACTTTTCACCTGAAAATAAACTCGACCATTTTAAATTGAAATATTGAATTAAATTATTAAAATTAAACTTCAATTTGAATTAAAATATTATTTTTAATTCAAACTTTAATTTTTTCATGCGTACAAATTATTGAACAACACTAAGATTTTTTTTATCATTATAATGTAAGAAAACCCAGTATTCAGTATATTCTTTATAACATATTTCATCATGTATTTTTATAGTATACATTTGTACAAAAATCCATCCATGGTTTGATTTATTCAACTGAATGATCTGTGGTTCCAAATGAAATCGGTATTATGGATTGTAATACCGAAAAGATGGCTTACCGAGTTAAGGGAAAGTTGCGAATTTTCGCTCCTTATTGTTACCGGTAATTTTAAAATATTTCTACCAGGAATTCAGAACATTATTTATATAATTATATTGCATATTTTTTCACTTAACCACAGGGACTAAGGATTTTAAATGCAAAACTTCTTTTCTCTTTCTTATTCTACTTCTAAGATATAGAAATCGTTTTTTGAATTTTTACGTCTACATACTTCGAAACAAATAACTTCCTCATTTTTACTTAACTTTTAGTTTTTCTTTAGCTACTTAAGCTTTTGTCTAAAAAAGACTTGATTGTAAAAC
Source organism: Nephila pilipes (assembly GCA_019974015.1). Lineage (NCBI taxonomy): Eukaryota > Metazoa > Arthropoda > Arachnida > Araneae > Nephilidae > Nephila > Nephila pilipes. The sequence continues at coordinate 463,057 of BMAW01086819.1, forward strand.
AAAAACAAAGAAGAAGAAAAAACTTTTATTCTTTTATATCCTGATTATATCCTTATCGCATTATGTCGTTGGGCAATGCGGTCTACGTTTGAGTGCGCCACCTGCGATGGGTTACATACAAATAGAGTCTCCTCTCTGGTGTGGTTTTTCTCTCAATGGAGTATTGTGTAAGCAAACATCTTTTACAACTCGCCCTTTACAAAGCATCCTCTACAGGTGGGCTGTATCCTAGGAAGGCCTCGCATAAAAGAACAGCGAATTGTTTACTCAGATATTTTGAACATCTGTTTGATATTGATCTTAATGAGTGAGAACATGAGGTTCATGGAATTTTGAATGAAACAAGTAAAACTACAATCCGAAATAAAATTGTAGATTTGATTGAATGCATTTGTTAGTAAAATAAACCTCGTACATATACTACGATCATACAAGTTTAAGCAGAAATAATAAATGTTGCTTATGCCAACATACGGTCTACATAAATGCTGCTGATGTCTACAATTCTTTTTCTTCTGCTGCTTCGTTTCAAAGAAGAAAAACTTAACTTATCAATTAAAATTGATGTATAATAGTACAATTAACTTCTCTCTTCTCATTAATATAATTAATTTCTCACTAGCGTTAATTATTACAATGCTAAAAAATACTAAATACTGGTGTAATTTCAACAGGAAAATATAAGGAAGAAATTTATTCTAATAATGAACGATTCTTTAAAACACACACATACATAATTTTCTACAACGGGTTTGTTTTGTATAAAAACTAGAGATCATAATTAGGAACCATAATTGTGATTAAATAATGTCTCATGCAAGTTTATTTCTTTTAACATTTGACAAATAGATCGCGATTTAATAATGCATTTTTAAGTGGTTTTCATTGAGAAAAATCATTCATGTAAAAGTATTACTTCTTATTTATGTTTTATTTATGTAACTTATGTAAAAAAATATATTTTATTTCTATCTATTTTTGTCACAATATCAGAAAATCAAACAAAATATTTTACTGTTACAAATTTTTATTTTATATTTATATTTTAAAGAATTCTCGAAAGTTTACCTATATACTCGCTTTGCACCAATATTTTACCGAATTATCTGCAATAGAAAAAGTCTGAAAAAGTTTGTAATCACTAGTTGGTACCACCCACCGGTAGGTGTTGAAGATACCTAAGGGGATGTTTTTTATTCAAGGTTAATTAAGAGAGCTTTGAAGACAATACTTACTTAATACATAGCAATACTTACTAGGATGTGTTGAAGAATTTGATTAATATTCAAAATTATCGGACACGTGTTTCAATAATCTATTTCCATTAATTTTCAGCAAGATTAGTCTGCAATATAAGCAAGAGTTAAAGTGAAAAATAGGGCAAGCTGGTGATTTTGGCAACATATTTGGCGAATTTTAATAAGATGTCAACTAATAATACATATGATGATAATATAACTCTCAAATAAACGAATTACAAACAAGTTCGAATAATAGTAACTGCAAAATTAAATTTTATGAAAAGAAAATATTACAATTATAGTAACATATAGAACACAAATAATAACGTTATGCAACATGATTTATACAGAAAGAGACTTACCAGTTTTGGAATTTCAGTGCTTCCGAAGGAGGATAAACTTTAGCATCAAGAAAGATGCTAAACAGATCATTCGGATTCGACAATACACAATCAACCAATAGACAGGTCACGATAAGAGTAAGCCTCTCTTCCCAAGCCTTTCCTGATATATCAACATGAATTTCAGAACGTAATGTTAACCTTTTGGAGCTTCTACTTTTCTTCTAGAAACTGAATTATTGCTTTTAAATACAGGAAATAATATACAATCGTAAAAGGGAAAAATGATTTATGATTTACTTTCTAATTCAGGCTTTTGGAAGCCTTTCTAAATAATTATGAAACGATCAACGATTAAGAATATTTCTTCACACACATTGAAACACATTCCTATTGTGCTAATTTGATAAGTTTCATAATTTACTTTTACTTCTATTTTATGAGGAGAACCACAATTGTATTATTTTAGCATTCTATAAGCTCAATTTAAAGTTTTTTTTTAGGTCGAATATATTGGTTTACTAGAAACGTTATCTTGATATACCCAAACAATTACCGTTTCACGTGGGAGTCCAAATTTTGGAAAAACGCCACTTTTATATATATGTATATATATATATATATATATATATATAATTATTCATGCTATATATATCATTTATTGTCACCATCAATATACACCCGTCCTCTATCCCTACAACACTCCAGGCAAATCTTCCATTGTTTGGAACAGTGCTGGAATTCTTACCCTATCAGATACTTCAGGAAGAGTGCCTTTTCTCTTTCACAGCTTCAACGGACTCAAATCTTATTCCTTTTAATGCAGATTTCACCTTAAGAAACAGACAGAAGTCTCATGGCTTAAGATATGGTGAATAAAGGGGATGGTATAAAATTGGGATGCTGTACTTGTCTAGAAACCTCTCCACAAACAATATGTAACGAGCAGGCACATTAACTCGGTGGAAAATTTTTCCATACGGATTCTTTGTCAATTTCTACTGTCTTAGTAATTGCACGAGTACTTAACCGACGGTCATACCGAAGCAGATTACCGAATTTTTCGATATTGTCAGCCGTGTTTGACGAAGAGGGGCGATCTGGGCATGAATCATCTTCAACGACTTCTCTGCCATCTTGAAAATGCTTAAACTACTCAAATACACATGCACGTAATAGATAATCATTGTATACACTTCTTTCAATAAATGATAAGTTTCAGCCGCGGTTTTTTATAAGTTTAATGCGAAATTTCGCAACAATTCTTTGCTGTATTGTTATACTTATTATTATTCAGGTGAGACAATTTAAAATCATTCTAATGCGAACGAAGACTACGGCCATATGGATTTGTCTACTGAAACCGAAGGCACTACATTCGAAAGAGAAGGCTTTGCGCAAAATAACTGTCGGTCACTCGTATTTAACACATTCGTATTTATCCTGTAGCACCTGTATCGTTATTTAGTAGCAAACATTAGTATTCCATTTCTCATCTTACAGATTCTGAGAACATCCTAATTATTTCTTATAGAATTTTAACTGAAGCAATTTATCAACTCTCTCACAATGCAAATGTATATATATGTACAAATACAGAGAGAGAGAGATCAATAATTATTTATAACTGTTTATTGTTTGATATCTTTTTTAGTAATTAAAACTTGCTAAGAAGAATTCTTTTTAAATCATATATTTAATAAGATAATCAAAGTATTAGCATAGGAAAAATTAATTTAACATTATTCTTCCCTTTTGAATCAAAG
>BMAW01086819.1:485250-497693 GCA_019974015.1 Nephila pilipes
ATACAAATATTTGAGGTAATACAAATGAAATAATACAAATATTTGAGATATTTGTATTATCTAATAAATGAATATTATTCGAAATATATATCTTCTGAATCTTGTCTTGATGGGCATTTTTAATTGGTTGGTCTTAGCCATATTACCAACTTGAATTTCTTTAAAAAAAATTATTTTCAACGTTTAGTATTCAACATATGTGTTTCATTTCATTTTGAATTAAGTATTAAAAATAATCTCAACGTCTTTTTATAAAAAGTATATACATATATAAATTTTAGAGCTTATTGTTTTACTGTTTTTTATTTCTTTTATAGTTTGCTCAATTCTATTTCTCATAATATTGGTTCTTTAATTGCTAATTGTACTATTCTAAGAGAATTAGTAATCACCAATTTATGCAATGTTGTAATTGGGATATTCAACCTATAGTTGTTTGGTTTAAATAAGTATTTGAATTTGGGCCTCATTAGGCATCTGATATGAATCTAGCTACACAAAATTCAACTATAATATCATCAACGACCGTTGTTTAGAATTAAGAGATCAGTCGTTGAAGGTATATTAATTTATATCTTAGAGTGACTCCTCAGTACTTTTTTATTTTAAAATTTAGTCTTAGAATTAATAGCTCAAACTAAGCAATTTCTTAATTCGAGAGTCTTTTCCCTTCAAAATGTTGAGTAATAATATAATTTTGATAATATTATCAATGTATATTTAACAAACTATCAGTTTGAATTTGAAGAAGACAACAAAAATTAGAAGTTATCATTGTCTTTAAATACATACTTAGTAGCTTGTTAAATAACGTGTGATTATTATGAATGAGAAATTTAATTAACGATTAGGCACTGTGCAGGAATGCTACTTCGGTGAAATTTCTCATATCGATTTAAATATGTTGAAGCTATAGATTTTTATTCACATGACTTATTCAAAGTACGCGTAGATTTCCCTACGGGGATTTGACAGATTTGAAAGTTGCATCATAAGTAACTTCCACATTTAAGTATGCATATAGCTATTCAGATTACATATTTTGGTAAGAGCTAAGTTTACGAGCTACTTCTCAAACAAAACAATATTTCAGTTCCTTGAAAACTTTTAAAAATATAGTTTATATCGATATAATTACTTTCTTGAGTCAATTTATGTATTAATTTGTTCGAAGCCTAATTCTAACATCTTTCAAATTAAATTATTTGCAAACATAAAAATGGCGGAAAAGCCGATAAGAATTTACACTTAGTTCACTGGCGTACAACATCCATTTAAATTAGATTTTTATTCAAAATTTTGATTCAATGCAACAAAATAAACATATGAAGAGAACATAATTTATCTTCCAAGAACCAAAAAAATTGAAATCGAAATGTAAAACATTTAGTAATGTTTAAACTGTGCAATTACTTCTACTACGAGGGAACAATTTTACTGATATATATAGAATTAACTGAATTTGAATATTTTTTTTTTTATAAATATCATCAAAAATCCTAATTACCTTCTTTAATTACTTATTTTGTATTTTTTGATTAAATATGCTGATCCAACTTTTGTGTCATGAAGAGAAGCTAAATATTATCCCTTTTCAGAAATGGAAATGTAATTATAAAATACCAAAAAAAGAAATAGATAAATAAAAATCGATGTATCGGTAAAGTAAACATAATGATTTTTTAATGGACACAAATTAATTTCGTAAGTAAATGGAGTCTTTGATATTTAATTACTTTTCTCATGATGCATTAAATTGAATTGGGTCTGCGTTTTATTGAAGTAATGCTGTTATTAAAAACTAATTGTAAATTTATTCCTGCTAGCGATATTTTCAACATTTTATTTTTCCTCAAATTGAATAAGAATTGCATTTCTCAATAAACACCACAGCAATAACTTCATTACAGTTATACACAAAAATTCTCCCAATTAATTGAAAAAAATGAGAAACAAATTTTAAAAATGTAACAAAATTTTAAAAATTCAATTGCGATATGTTATGATGTAAATTAGTTCACACGCAATTAGAATGTTCCAATCAAAAATAGTTTAATTGCGATAATTTAGAACCAATTCCATGATTGTCTTTGATTATCCGTACATTTATAATAAATTTTAGATTTAATTAATGTATAATAATTATCAATGTACCTTTTTTGGCATGCTCAGCATTAAAAAAAATTCACAGGTAATCAGTTATTATATTTAGCGATATCGCAAGTATACATTTTGAAACTGGATTTTTATATATGTGTAATATATTATATATATATGGATCATTACTTTAATTTTGACCTCTACAAAAATGATTCAATAATTATAAAAATGTTAGAAATATTCTACATATATATTTGCTTATTATATGCGATACTCTTTTTCATTCTAATAATACTTTCTATATCTTCGTTTAAGGTATGTGCCTGCCCAAAAATCATCGTTTTCATGAAAAATTTCGAAAGTTTCTTTATTACTTGTTATTAAAGCCCACATATTTACGATTTTAAAAATGGTTTGCATTTGTTTTCAGGGTAGTTAGTTAATCCAGTAATGTAAGTATATAATTTTTTAAAGAAACCTTAAAATCTTTATTTGCATTTTCTAGAAAACTGCGATGAAATTTTTTTTTTGAATATGAAAAATCTCATTTCTTGAGAAGTAATTCATATATTCACATGAAATTCTTGAACAATGTTCTGTATATCTCTAGGTATGTTCTGAATTTCAAACAAAGCTTTTAAGTATATAAATATTTATTTTGGAAATATTTTTATTTAAAAAAGTGATATATATATATAATCATGTTCTGTTTATAAGTTTTGGTATCTCAGTATGTTTAAAAGATAATTGCCTTTTTTCTGCTTCACAACTCAGATATATGTATATTAAATATATTGGTGAAACAAAAAGTCAAATATATTAATTAGAGTTCGTTATATGAACTTTAGCTTAAAAGTCAATTTTTAATAAATTTTAAATAAATTTGGCCCTAATCTTATAAATAAATAAAATTCCTTAAAATTACTTTTCAATTTACAATTTTATAGACCATTGTTCCCGAAAACATAAAAGTTTCTCGAAAATTTCGTTCTTTGAAAAGAAATGCTCCGAAGGTAGGCACATACGTTTAATCTGCATCAGTAATGCTATGTCTACTTTCATCTCTCTCTCTGTATATATATATATATATATATATATATATATATATATATATATATATATATACCAGTCACACAAAAAAACACAATACTTGATGCACGAACAATTACCACCTGAATAAGGTCACATGATTTTATTTCTCCTCTGTTCATTCCGAACAACATCAATTTCTTTTTTTAGCATATTTACATACAGACGTCTTAACACCTGAATCGATTCGCTTAAAATCGCTTTTATAGTTGGAGATGTGAGATGATTATTCGTCCTTATGTTCTCAAAAGAACTCCACCCAATTGCTTAAGTCATGTTAAGTGTTCAGAAAAAAGTTTGAATGACAGGGGGATATAAGTGGCTATCGTTCTTTTTTCTTTTCAGTTGATAGTAATCCATTTTAACAATAGCTTCTATCGGGCCGTTTCGAAAACCGGTTAGATACGTTTTTTGTTCTTCTTGGGTTGGGTGATTGTTTGAGCTGAGCAATGTGTTTGTTTTACAGGATGCATTACATCCTTTTAAAGCAGTGCACCTATATCATATTATGATATGAAATGTATTAAGATTAATTTTAAAGTTTTGAAGGATATACCTACAAAAATCTGATTTTTTTTTTGTTTAGTCATTATGTTCAATGTATGTGATGTTCAATACCTATTTATCACAAACGATGGAATGTATTTATAATGTTTGAATTGAAACACTTAAAATTAGACTCTCTAGAATACAAAACAAATTTTAAAATTTTCCAGACAATCATATATATATATATAATAAAACAAAATCTTCAAAATCATTATAGTTATGATTTTGAAGATTTTTAATTGATTCTGTAGACAAAGGTACTTTTAAAAAGTTCAAAAATATATTTATAGAAAAATGTGATATTAGTATTATTGCATATGAAAATTGTAATTCTTTAAGTTAGCATTAAGAGAAAACTTTACTTTTTTATTAATAAATTTGTCAATAGAATAAAGTATACCACAAGGTCTGACTCCAACTTTTTAATTGTTTAGCTAACACTTATTCACATACTTACGAATATAATTTATTTATTTTAATAATTTTACGATGTTTAGATAAATTTTTGATGTTTCATCCTTTTAAAGTACTACTACTACTACTAAAGATGTTAAACCTTTCTTTCCTTTAGGATTAGAATACTTAAAATTATTGCTCGCTAACACTAATATAAATGTGTTGGAATATTTACCTATTTAAAAATAACAGAAGATAATATTATTGATAATAGTATATGCAATAAGAGAGTTATATTTCATTTTACGATCCATATAGTATCATCTTAGGCGAGTTCATTAAATCATACTATGTTTAGAAACGTTATTTACTATAATATTCTACGTAATTTTAGGCTTGTGTCTAAAATACAAGCTATTTTTATTAACTTTGAGAAATCAAAAAGTATTTACCCCCAAACATATTGTCTCTAAAATTTTATTAATAATAATGTAAAATACACACACATTCACTTCTCTCTCTCTCTCTCTTTCTCTCTCTCTCTCTCTCTCTCTCTCTCTATATATATATATATATATATATATATGTGTGTGTGTGTGTGTGTGTGTGTTGTATGCATAATTTATTTTTGGTTTTTAAATTTTTGATTATATTTATTAAGGTTCTACCCGCTGCATTTTTTGTTTTACTTTCTCTTTTTAAATTTATTTTTACATTTTTCGTGCATTAGCACTATTTCTCTGTGACAGAGGTCATTCCTCTCCACTTGCGGTATAATTTCATTATCCATTTGTCTGGAGCATTTTGTTAAACTATTATGCCCTACACTGCGTCTCATTTAAGAATTTGTTATTTTTTTGTCTGTTGTTTCATTATTAAGATTTTTTTTCTATTTTTGTGAGGTAATTATTGTATATATCTCTTTGTCTACATAGTATTGTATTTAAATTTTTTTCATTTGGTTTCTATCATATCATTTACCCTTTCAGGTTTACAATATTTTTCCGATATAGAAAGTTTAGTACCAATAAAACCTTGTTTAACCTGCATAAACCAGTGTTAAAATAAGATCAGAATTTAAACATGTTTTATTTTTATTTCTTTATGAGTTTATGACATCCGATTACCTCGGATGTTATCTTGTGCCATCACTAATATCTAATATTAAACAATATGACACCAATAATTACAGAACCACCAAAACCACTTTCAACATTTATTAATATATATCCTCTAAGACAATAATGATATAGCTCTCCAGGTCAAGTTTACTAATACTTTACTTCAACCCACCAATAATAATTTAACAGCTTCTTACCAACTGCTAGACTGAATCTGGAACAACTGCTGAAAACACTAGAACAAATTCTAATTCGAGTGTTTTACACTCGGACCTCAACTCTAATCCTTAAATCAGCTTTCTAATACTATAACACTTAGATTCCACCTCCTCTCGTTGCAACACCTCTCTGATCCTCCTTCACCTCTCGTCTCTACTCCTTCAGATGGAGTTTATATACTTCTTAATTTAACTGCTTCACTTCATTCCTAACTGCTTTGCATATTACATTCTTCATCACGTTTCATTTTTGGTTGGGCAAAGGTCGTTTAGCGAAAGCAATCAATCTCAATTGAAAAGTCCCCAAGGTTAGTGAAGAGAAACCGCGAATAGCCCAATGTCACAAGTTTTCTTCATATTTATTATTATTCGTCAAGCTTTGATTCATATTGTTTCTTAAGTGCAGTTTTTTTCATTTCTAAGTTTAGATATTTTTACAAATTAATTTGTCTCTTGATTAAATGCTTTGTTTTGTAATGTACAACTTTATATTTTGTTTTCTGTATTTAGGCATTCACACACAACAATTTAAATGTTTCCTTCCTATTTTATTATTTTTTATTATTTTTAAATCAGTATGCTTTTATTTGGAAACTTATAATCCTTTTTCTTCTGTTTTAATTTTTGTTTCCTTATCAATTTTAAATAATTAACTCAAATCCTTTATTTTATATGTTTGAATTACAATTTTAATTATATATGCAGTGGTACTTTTAATAACGATGATCCGTTCCAAGATTATTGTCATTCTCCAAGACACTATAACCCACAAGTATAGTAGTGATACTCGAATAATAATTCACGTTTATTAACCTAATGATATAGGAATCTTTTAAATCATGTAGCAGCCTCTAGGTATCATTGAAACAAAAGGAAACAATCGACGAAACGTCGTAAGCCAAAGACTACGTCTCTACTTATTGCTGTTGATGGTCCTTCCTTTTTCAAGGTAGTCAATGAAAATTATTCCATGCGCATCCCAAAATACAGCCACAATAATCTTGCCAGCCGACTGTTGCGTTTTCCAACGCTTTGGAGCGGGTTCATCGTGTGCAGTCCACTCGGATGACTGTCGATTGGACTTCGGAATGAAATGATAGAGTCATGTTTCATCCATTGTACCATATCGAAGCAAAAACTCGGGTTTATTACGCTTTATCATCTTCAGACACTGCTCCGAATCATCAACTCGTCGTTGTTTTTGGTCAAAAGTGAGCTCGCGCGGCACCCACTTTGCACAGAGCTTTCTCATACCCAAATATTCGTGAATGATATGATGTACACGTTCAGTTGATAGCTTTAGAGTGTCTGCTATTTCATTCAATTTCAATTTACGGTCATTCAAAATCATTTTGTGGATTTTTTTAATGTTTTCGTCGGTAACAACCTCTTTTGGGAGTCCATTGCGTTCACCATCTTCGGTGCTCATTTCACCACGTCTAAACTCAGCATACCAATCCTTGATGGTTGATTTTTCTGGGGCAGTGTCCGGAAACTCGGCATCAAGCCAAGTTTTTGCTTCAACTGTACTTTTTCCCTTCAAAAAGCAATATTTTATCAACACGCGAAATTCCTTTTTATCCATTTTTTTCACAATAACAAAAGTTGCTTCACTCAAAATGCTATAATGCTATAATGCACACAATAATGATCCGACAGCTGTCAAATTTATACACGCATCTTTTGAGGGTTAGGGCTAACTAAAAACATATGGATTTAATTCTAGTAGCGTCAACTATGTTTCAGGCCGGGGACTTTTCAATTGACTTGTTATCTATCTCTATTTTTAGATATTTTAATTACTAACTATATTATCAAATATATTAGTTTGGTAAGTTATAATAAACTAAATATAATTCGTATAATAAGTTTATCAATAGTAGCATCAAATAAAATTATCCTGTTGATTTTATTGATAAACATTTCAAAATATTAAGGTAAACTTTTGAGAGATATATATTTTCTATTTGATTTTACATATTTTGTATATTTTTATAGATAGTATTCATACATATTATTTTATTAATTGTCATGCTTGGGTATATTTATTTTCTTAAAAGTTATATTTTTAAACTCAGTCAACAAGAGGTGACGTACATTTTCAAAGCTTTCTACTTAATGATTTTAAATTTTATCAAAACTTACAATTCTTAGCAAAATATTTCACTATAAAATTTATATTGATTTTCTTGTATATGGGGTAGTTTAAATAATATTTGAAATAGGTAAGATGAATATATATATCTTGGGGAATTTTTTTAGTCCTTGAAGTCAATGAAATGATCAATGGCAGTCAAACCATATGGTACTATGACGCTGCATTAAAAATTGTGGAAACCTCATTTTGCTTGATAGAGGTAAAAGTTTTATAACTTTTTTGGATGATTTTTTTTAAGTTTGTCTAGAAAAGTACAGATTATTTCTAACGGAGTGATTTATTTACTATTGTTTAAAGGTATTTGTTTCCTCTATTTCTTTGATTGAATTTCTTGCATTGTCTATTCTTGGTTTGTGTCAGTAATAATAATGTTGTAATTATTGAAGTTATGATGGTTGGTTTCGAAAAGCAGCTTAACTACACAATATCGATACAAAGATTAGGACAGTACTTAAACTACATTATATTTATTTTTAAATTTTTTTTAACTTTATTATCTTGAGATATTTTTTTGGTAAAACTGTGAATGTTTAGTAAGGTACTTGGAAATGATCTTGGTTAAATATGCTATAATAAAATTTAGATTATACAATTAGTCACAACAATGTACCTTGTATTAAACTGTATCTTTTTCATCGGATATTATTATAGCTTCTGTTCTGTAGATTCACTTCAAAACTATGAGCATATCTACGTCATTGAGAATAGCAGAGACGGGGCTTAGAACCTTTTCTCATAAAAAATAGTATTTTATCGATATTTATTGAATTTTCACGCTGAAGTTTCAAACGATAATGAAACTGGCATGAAAAAAAATATGTATACAATCATATGAACATTAAAACTCCATTAGCTAAAGTGAAGGGACTTTTTCACTTTGGAATTTCAAATTTACTTTTTATCTTATTTAGTATCAATGAATGGTTCTATAATTTAACGCGAATGTATTTCGGAAAAACTGATTTTTTTTAATAGACTCCATATTTGAAATTTCTAGAGAAATTATAAGTAAGTAGAAAATTCTGGTAAGTAAGATTCTGTGTGTTAATTTTTGTTTTCAGATATTCTTGAATATGTATTTTACAATGTTATTACTATGCATTGTGCTATATTGCATATATGTAAAAATCAGACAAATAATCTTCTATCTTTATTCATCTCACATCTTTTACAGTAACTTTTTCTTATATTTTACATGGAATCCATTGCCACTTTTACTGTAAGAGCATGTTTACATAGGATTTGCATATTTGTAGGAGTACAAAGCAATAAACTGCTGAAAGTATAAAATTTCCTTCTCTTATATGATTCACTACGATGATATCTAGAAATATTAATATATCCACTTCTAAAAGAATTGAGCAAAAGTTTAATCTAGGTTTTTGAAATTCCCTTTGAATTTCGAAAATTCTTTAAAGATCATTTTATGTAACTACAACAACTAATCCTTGTCAAAACCTTATGCCTAAACAAATACTAATGATTAAATCTCTCTTAAGTATTTAAATGAAATAACTAGAAATGTGAAATAATATTTAGAAAACTTATAATGTTTTCTTGTATATAAGGTTGAAAAATTGCGATCTGGTATATGATACATAAATTTTCTTAAATTTAAATACTTAAGGGAATTTCTTAAAATTGTTATGCTACGAGTACATAAATAAAAAGTTATTATATAAATACATAAGAATTTGATATTTAATGCAAATAAGTACTTTTTTAAGCAAATGAGACTCGTAAAATTTGATGTGTCTCAAAAATTTTATTCTGTGCAAGAAATAAATTCTTCATACTCAACTTCAATGCTATATAACAGTTTTAAAACTATCGTGCTACGTTCGAAAGAAATATGATTGAATATAAGTTGTAAAATATTGCTCTGTAAGTATTTAAGAAAATCGTAGCATATATTTATTTCAAACTACTTATAAATTTAATAATGATATTAGGTACTCACGCATAAAGTATATGAATATTTATTTGAACAGAAAATTTTGATTTTAAAAACTTGCAAATTTAATTGATTAAAAATTATAAATAAGCAAAACTTATCTTAAATATACAAGAAAGCGTTTTAGAAAGACAATTCGTTTATCAAAAATACTGATTAGCTTGTAAGAAAGTCAATTAAAGTGGTAATTCTTCACTTAACTTTTTTCAATTCTTAAGATTCCCAAAAGAAAATTATTAGTAACCATAATTGAAATTGGATCTTTATTTTTTGTTAATGATATAAAATAAATTCTGTCAAAATACGCTTTGCACATTAAATCTGAATCTCCTGGTGTATACAAATTTTGTCAAAATAATTTAAACGCCTAAAATTGCCAATCATTCATCAGACTGATAACTGTACTATAAACTCTAGACCTAAATTATGTATAGACCTTGAATATATTTATTCAAGGTTACGATCACAAAATGTCTCACTTAACCATGTAACTCCTTTCAGATAACTACCGACAATTGCAAAGACCTAAATTAATGAAATTTAACACCACTTCGATAAACTAAACACGAATAACCCTTTATGTTCGAAATAAATTGATCTTCTTCAGGGACGTTGTCATCTTTTGTAATGCAAATACCGTTCTAATTTCCCTCCAGATTTCCTTTTCATGTCCTTGACACACTGCTTAGCATATAAGAAAAGAGTATTGTGATAGGCTTCTCTAAACTCATCTGATGCACTCACCTAAGCTGCTAATAATAACGCGCATCGTAAAACTGTGGAATAAATTGGAATTGTATTGGTAAATACCGATAATTTGGCTGCGTTTGGGGAAGAAAAGTTTAACTGACACGCATTCTCATGGGAAATGTTCTTTGGAAATGGAGGACGAAATTCTTGAAAGGATAAAATCAAAATCATGAGCTTTGTCTTAGAGCATGAATAAAGTAATACTTAATGGATATTTTTCTATTTCTTAAATATATATTTTTTATTTAAAGAATAATTTTACTGTATTAATAGGGAAATGCTCTAGATTTTAATATTGCTTTGGGATTTCAGTGACTAAAATACCTTTAATAGTGAATAAATTGTTACCTTTTCTTCAACTTAGATTCTGCAGAATCAATATTCTATGATTTTATTTTTGAATATTGCTGAATTGTACAAACAAAAATAATGTTCATTAATTATAAGCATCAAAGAAATATAAATTAATAAGCAACAGATTTATTTATTCCAATTTTGTTTTCGATTATGAATCTAGACACTTTTAGGAATGTCTCATCAAGTTTGTTTCATTTATCGTGAATAGGAATAATAATGAAGTATTTGGGAAAATAGTTTAATTTAAATATGTGTTTTATTTAGTCACATTTTTGAAATTAAGTGAATCGAAAATAATCTAAAGCATCAATTCAAATTTGAATGACTGAGAGTAAGAAATTATTTCTAACATTAAATATTAATTTTTTTTTATAATTTATCTATCATTTATCTAACGGATTTAATTAAATTTAAAAGAAAAGAAATTTATAAATATTCTTCTTCACGAATATTCATTCAAATATTTTAACAAAAATTACTAAGACACCAATTTATAAACGTAGAACATTTTGTTGAAATTGCTTTTATACTTAGAATTCTTATGTTTTATTAAGGCTACACAGTACCCTAAAAATGACAAATTTATCGAAATTTTTTTTTTTTTGCATTTTCCTGTACCCCATACATTTGGGAATCTTGGCCCCAAATTTTAGATCTATTAACCAATTAGTTTTTAAAATATTTGAAGTTTTCTGAGCATTGTCAGTCACTATTTTTGACAGCTGAGGGAGGCGTGGTTAGTTTCGATTTCATTATATTTTAAAGCATTTTTCCATTCTTAAATTTAATTAATTACTGATATTTTTTAAATAATATCGATACTTGCAGAGAAGTAGATATTAACTTCAACTTTCACTACTAAAATCATTTATGTTTGTTTATATTTTGAGTTTTTGATGAGCTTATAGTTACTTAGCCAAAATTGATAAGAAAAGGTATTTCTTAAGACCAATATTTATTCTGCATATAATTTATGTAACTTAAAAGCTATTTTAAATTGCTTAAGTGAAGTTTTTTCTGTTGAGAAAATGCCACGGACAAAACTTTCGCAGCTTGAGAAGAGAATCAACATTTCTAAGAGATGGAGTACTGCTGATAATGACAATGCTAAAAACCTGCTTTAGTGGATATAACTACAAAACTACAGAATACAAATGTCTTTAATACTTGTGCTACATATAAATTATCTTTCAAATTACATTATAGTGGATACTGAATGTTTGTTTACAGATAATTTAAGCAATATTTGCCATAGTGTATCTTTAAAACTTTGCTATGGTCAAAGAAATAGATTTGCACATAAACTGAATGTTGTATGTGTTAATTGTGACCAAACCTAAAGTGAAACATGTTCATAACCATTAGTTGATGCTATATTACATCAAATATCAAATGTTAGCAAGCATCAATTTTTTAATGTTCCATTTGATGTAAATATGAGATTAGTGCAAGGTATGTTAAGTTTGTGACTTGGCTACTCATCGTTGGAAAAATTCTGCATGCATATGAATTGAAATATAATGTTTAGTAAAACTTTTAAAAGACATTATAAGCCAAAAGTTCTGATTGGATGTTGTACTTCGTTCAGTTACGTATTGTATTGTTGGATATTAAACAACTGATTTAAATATAACAATTTAACAAACTTTACGGCTTCTAGAGCTAAAATGTAAAATGATTTTTAGTTGTAATTTAGGTTTTTTCTTTTTGTGATGGGAAAAATAGGCTTAAAGATTTAAATGCTCAATACT
>BMAW01086819.1:501652-526479 GCA_019974015.1 Nephila pilipes
ACGGTCTGCCTTGTTGGGTCAAATCAGCCGTTGTAATCTTCAATCAAAGATGTCATTGGGCGTAGGGCTCAGAGAATGATAAAGATATAATCGGTATTGGAGATATGTCACTTATGATGGAAGCTGGTATGACAAGAGAACATATGTCACGATCAAATATCGGAATAAGGTATGTTATCGACATTTTTTTTACTGCTTTTGTGATAGACTACGAAAGTAATGTCAAAAGCGGCGTGGAGATACTGTAACAGACTAGAATTTGACTTGGAGAAGAAAGTGCGAATTTCGTATTTGAGTACAAGGACAGCGCTTTGTAGTATCACTGTATCGAATCATTCTAGAATGGAATGCGATGCTATCTATTATAGGCGATTCTGGTTCAGTGGTTTTGCCAATCATATTGTAAATGGGTATTCCATGGTCAAAAGCAAAATATTTAATAACGTAGTAATATTCATCTAGTATTCAGACGATTATGAACAAATTATTCAAAATTATCAGAAAAATGCTTGTTGCAAATTGCGTCAAAATTAAAATTCAGAAAAATTATGGGTGCTATGTACAAAGCCTACAATTACCCAACTTTTTTAAACTTTTTATTTATATCATTATTATTTTTTATAAGTGTATTGGTTTCAAAACTTTTGTGAGAGGTATTGTAACTTTGGAATAATCTGTCAACATGTAACAAATACTATATCGATATTTTGCAAAAACATATTTTGAATAAATAAAAATATTTGCCATAATATTTAATTAAAGTAGTGTTTTCATATAGCCTTATAAAGTAGTTAAATAATATAACAAAAATTTGAATCTTTCAAGTATTATTGGTTTTTTTGTGCCTTTAAAAAGCAACCATATATATATATATATATATATATATGTGTGTGTGTGTGTATGATATTTTTTAAAATAGTTTATACATATTACTTTTTGAAGTATAATTCTGTTCGAAAAGATTTTCGAGTCTCATGTCTGTTCTTTAATATCAAGCGATGGTAATATAAAGAAAATTTATTTTTCTCTCATGTTTGTGGATTTGCACAAAATATTTATGTTATAAAACAGACAATTAAAAATTGTGTATTTTAAAAAAATATATAATATTTCGCGAATAAAAGTATTTATGAGCCCGATTTATTTTATTATGAAATTGTTTTTGTACGATTTGTATGTCATTTAAAACTTATGTTCCTTTCATTATCATTATTTCATTAATAATATTATATTCCTCTCATTATCTACAACGCGTATGAAATTTTTAAGTAAATTGTGCTTAATATATGATAGACTCTTGAAATGAGTTAATCCTGTTCTTAAAATAACGTGAAGAAGTTTGAAAGAATGGTTTTAAAGAATATAAATAATAAAATAATATTTGTTTGTAGCAAATGTAAAGAGTCTGCTGTACTGAAATAAATCAATTGTGTCTTTCAGAAATAAATTTACTACCAAAAATGATGTTCTAATGAGGAGAAATATTGAACACCAAGAGTTTGCTTCTCATATTACTTTTTGTTTAAAATCTAAAGCTGTAGGATTACACATTCTTTTTTTCTTTTCATGAATGGTTTCTCGTTAAGAACTTCTAATTATGAATTAGAAACTTCTTCATTGTTTATTCTAAATGTATTGAGTAAATAACTATATACATTCAATATCTGGAAAATATTTGGGTTGCGGATTGTATGAAAAGGAAATAGTGTGGCAGTTTATAAATGTATTTATATTTAATCTAAATTATTCCTTTTGAATTATTTTCCCTCGGAGTGAAATATCTTTAAATTAAAAAGATATTTAAAGCAATATTTGGGCTCATAATTGTGATTTGATATGAATAAAAGTAACCTAGAAGTTCCCTGAAATAATACAAAAAAAATCTCATAAAACTGACACTATTTTAGGGAAAACGCGGCAACAATCAATCGTTAAGCTATTAAAATAATTTACCAACAGATTCTATTTGACTTTATAAATGAAATCAATAGGCTGTTAGAATAAGAGGGTTTTTTTAATTCATATAACAGATTAGTATATTTTTAAAATTTAAGCAAAGAATACGTTTCTCATTATTGTGCCAACTATTTCTGAAAAAGTAAAGCGTTTCCGTTTTGTTTGATAAAATCGAAATGTAAATATAGATTCCTAGAGCAACCATTTTAAAATTTAAACTATAAATTTTATCTAAAATATATCTGTTTGATCAAAAATAAAATAATTTTTCACAGTAAGTTCCCACTTAAAAGTGGGAAAAAATACATCCGAAAAAATTAATGAAACTCGGGGATTGGTGAAAATTATGCATACAATTAAAAGGCAGTTTCTTGACACGCATGCATGTACACACCCACCCACACGCACTCACTTATATGCATGTATATATATATATATATATATATATATATGGTTGTGTCTATTATACTTATTCAATATTTGTTTAATAGGTTTGTTTTGTTTAAAAAAATATTTTTATTTTTATTTTGGCTACCAGATGGAAGCAGATATTATTATACCATTTTCATTTCTGAATTTTAGTAGTTTTGGTTCTATTGATTCAAATAATTTTATTTATTGCTAACATTATCAAGTTTAAAAAGGTTTCTTGGTTAAGATTTTTAAATGATAAAAAAAAACATTTTTGGAAAGATATTTTTAGTAATTTCTTTAGATTTGCACAACTATCAGTTGGCGATTATACAAGGTTATATTACGTGAGATTGGAACGAGATGAGCACAGCATTTCTTTGCTTGGGGTAAATTTTATAGCTTCATAATTAAAAAAATTAAGTGTATTTTAATAGGTATAGATTATTTTTAAGTTTATGGTTATTTACTTTGGTTTTAATGTATTTAATTACTTTTTTATTTTTATAATTTAAAGTTCTATTTGTGTTTGAAATTTTCATTATTCTCTGTTTATACCATTCAGGACAACATAATGAATGAAGTTGTGATGGTTGGAACCATAAAACTGGCTTAAATATATTTTTCTTATTCCAATGTATGAGACCACATTTAAATTAAATTGTGTTCATTTTTATTTTGCATTAATCATTTTACTTTCTCTCGATATTTAATTAATTTTTGGTATTTTTGTATTCAATTAGGTTGCAATTTTTAAATAGTGATATATATATATATATATATAATTAAAATACACTTATGACTTTTCATTGGCTAAACCTGTCGCATATAGAAAGATTAAGGGATGCTATAGGAAGCTTCATTAAGATTACATTGCTCTCACAAAATATGTAAGATCTATACATTACAACTCAGTCTAAAAAGGAATTAGACTGTAAGTACACCTTTCAAATAATCTATGACTTTATACCTCGACGTTTGGGGTTCCAGCTCTGATTCCACTTAAGACCCGTCGAGTAGAGAACCTAATGGGCGTTAAATCTGGTCAAGGTCATAAATCCTACCTTGGCGTAATGTGGAGCTTTGCAACGGGAGGTGTTGGCTCAGGTGTCATCTTGGTCACTTGACTGAAGTTCAAAATTACGAGATCCACCATCAATAATTCTCATGCACTTCTCAGTGTTATATTCCATATTCTTGAGATAAATCAATATTTTCATTAAATTTAAAATTGAAATTCTGGTTCACGTATTTATTTTTCCTAGGAAAAAATTGCTATATTTTTTTAAAACGCCTCATTTCAAATCTATAAAAAATGTTTGTTATACAGTAATTTTTAGAGATAAAATTCCAAAAACTAATAATCTAACTGTTTGGGTATAATCGTCCTGTTTTTTAAAGTTTATTTCATGAAAGCTGTCATGATATTTAATAAGGCCATCTTATATTTTACGTATTTCTCAAAAAGATAAATGTCTTTAGTTTACAACTTTTTTTTGTCCGGTAGAATTGCTTTTTCCTTAATAAAAAGCAGAATGACATTTCACCTGATTAGGTTTAACGGGCCAATGTCACTATTATGCACAGAAATACACTTAGAAATAAATTTATTATTTTCGGATGATCTGCATTTCAAGTAATGCTCGATAAATGACACGTGATAGATATGATATTTTTCTTATAATTTACCTTTCAACAAATCTCACGTTTTATGTAAGCCGAAAAATAAGAAATTGATCATCCGTTTTTTATCTATGCATGCTGAAGTAAAAGTTTTAGATGCGAATGTATGATACGTGGTTGTTTCCGTGATCATGAAACAAGCGGTTTTAATTTGGGATATTCCCTTTACGTCACTTTGATTCTGCACGTGAAAGACCGGTCATTGAAAATTTATCATTTAGAAATGCGAATCGCAATTTCAGGAGGAAATGTCACTTTCAGCCTCTTTGTGGTTGTCCTCTCTCCGTCCTGGTGGAACAGTTAAATAAAAAATGCAACAAGAATTTTGCACATTCACCCATGACACACATTCACACGGATTCATTAGCACAGACATGTCACACTCGCGAGCCACACACAAAAACACCTACATTCCTGTACACGAATAACTTCAACGATTGGGACGGAAAGTCAAGTAGGTACTATTGATAAATAAGCTTCCGCATTTATGTTTGCAAATAGGAACTAGATGTGTGTATTTTCTGCAATAACCTGGCTAGAATGAATGCATTTGTTGTTTTTATGCATGTAGGTATTTCTTATAATCAAAAACGCTGTACAAAGGATACCTTTTTCTAAAGAATTTGGAAAACCATTGAGTAAATCTCATTGAAATATTAAGATTATAAAGGATGTCCTAATTATAACAAAGAAGAAGTTGCAGTTGCAGCTGGGGGAAAACCATAAAATAGCAGAGGACCTAAAACAGAAAGAAAATAGAGAGGAGGTGTCCTTCATAATTAGCTTTTCTTTACTGTGTGTTGTGATTCTTGATTGTAATAATCAAAATATAGCAAAATAATAGGTGCAAAGCATATAAAATTGTGATTTTAGAATTCTGTTATTTCTCAAATTCTTAAAACTACCTATACAAACGAGAATATGGACGGTTAAGATTCTATTATTATTAAGATCAAGATTCCCTTCCCTTTAGTAAAATAGAGTTAAAATTCTAATTTTGCAATTTTTAATAAAAAATTTCTTTGCTAAATTAAAATGAAATGCTCGTACTTTTTTATTATGCATGGGTATTAAATAATGTTACATTTAAATATAAATAAAATAATTTTTCTTCTATTTTTGCTATTGAAATAAATAACAACCGTAGTCAAATAAAGAAGTAAAATACAATATAATTTTGTTATTGTTATGGATACATCAATGACGAAACAGAAACAACTGATTGAACTAGAAAAGCGTTTTAACATGAATCGCAGAGATGCTGAGGTTTATTCGCCTGTGTGGTGCGAGAAGTCAAGTATTATGCGATTGTGGTTATATTTTATTCCAATACATATGAACTTGCAATGCGATTCAACTAAAATAATGCGCTAAGAGTTAAGTGTATTGTTTTATTGTGAAAATATGATTTATTAGATAAAATTAGCCAGTGTTATGATTTTTTTATATGTAATTGCGCTTGCGCAGAAATTATTATAAATTAGAAAGATAATGAATAAATGTATGCGAGTATATAGCGACTAATGTTTTTTTTTAAAATCCATGTTTCTTAAGCTAAATTTTCGTGAACCCCAACATTTCTCTTAGTGGCGCTCTTCCTTGGGGTCTCCACTCAATTTAAGAAGCACTGCCTTAAAATATTACTATAAATGTGGATAAAATATATAAAAATAAAGAATCAAGTTTGTTGAAATTTTAGTTGTTTGAAATTTTCACACGGTAAATGGATAATCACGAGACCACTTGTAGGATAACTTCTTAGATAATTACGAGATAATTTACTTATTCAAAATACTAATTTAGTTTTTAATACCGGAAATATAATCCTTGAAGAATATCAAGAATTTATAAGTCTTATTCTTCTCATAAAATTAGTAATCTCTAGAATAAAAAAAAAATTTTAGACGCTATCGCGTTTCCTTTGTTTAAAACTATGAAATAAAATTTAGAAAGTATTGACAATCACTGTAAAAATTTATAATGCTGAACTCGACCAATTCAGATTTTATCGGGGAAAAAAAAAAAAAAAAAAAAAAAAAAAACGTATCCCATCATAGGGATCACATAATCAAAATACTGATACTTATCAGAAACAATAAAAAGAACAAAAATAAGCACATACAATTTAAGCAATGGAACTTTCTAAAAAAGGATTTTTTGTGGAATTAGGATTGAATTTTCGCTTATTAACGTCGCTCTTAGAAGCAACACAAGGGCAATTTGTGACTGAACTCGTAATTTTAAAACTCTGTTCTGGCACCTTCATCTCTAAATTTCCCCACCATAATAACAGAATAATTTGTAACTTCGATAAATTAGATGTGCATCTGCTCCCTTCTCGTAACTTTAGTGACATCAGGACTCGAAGGAAACAACGCTGGTTTTGAACGCGCGACCATAGCATTTCAGCTAACGTAGCCTTATTGCTATGGTTTTAATACTTTTAAAATTGATTTATGTTGTATTTTCGTAAAATCTTGATTTTGAAATTTAATATATATTCTTAAAAGCAAGTTTGTAATTTATCATTTAATAAGCATGTACAATTGTTTTATATATTTGTATCAAGTTCATAAAAACTTATTTTGAAAAGATTAAGTATTACAAAGAGATATATAAAAAGAAAGAAATTTTAATTTGTCCCTTTTCATTAGAGAATTTTCATTCCGCGTTATAAATATGTACGATTCTCCTGAAATTACACTATATTACATTCTTATAATTTAACTTTATATCTAACGCTTTTGATATAGTAGCATAATATGATGCAAAGTTACTTAATAGTATCTCTAAGTGAATATGACCTTCAATGCATTCTACAAGGAATACACTCAATAATTGAATGAAATTCTGCAAGGTATAATCTTGTTCCGTGTAAATAATTGACATCGAATGTATAATATTTTGGGCAGCGTTAGAACTAGATGCGAGTATAGTTTTTTGAAGAAATTTTTAAAATTGATGATTGGTACAGATGATCAAAATTGTGAAACACTCTATTTTCTTTCAGCCCCAAAAGTCTTATTAAAATATGTATATATTACTTCATGTTTCATAGATTCTTCAATAAAATAAATTTTAAGCAATTTGGAGAATGAAATTATATGTGATCAAAATGATTTTTTAAATTTGAGAATAATGAAAGAAACATTTCAAACGTTATTATTATGGCTTCTTCTTTATAAATTCAGGATTTAGAATTTATCATTATGTATCGTAGCCATTTCATTTATTTTAGGGAGATGATTCGTTTTTAAAGAACCACTCTAAAGGAAATATTTATGAAAAAAATGATTCATTTATTATTCAAATACGCGTTTACATTACAGTTCATTTGATAAGACAGAGGAAAGCGGAAAAATGCTCTGCTCACTTTTATTAAAGTGATCTCCGACGTAAGATAACGGCAAAAAGGGCTTTTAGGTGCTTCGAATGCAGAAGAGGATAAAAAAAGGTACTCTGGGAATGATCGTTCCTGAATTGATGAATATCCTACCTTACACTCGGTTATGTGTTAAAGCGCTTTCCGTGTGTTTAATTGGCACTCTTCCATTTAGAGTTCATCAATCTTTCACGTCAACCGAATATTGCAGTAGGTGTACTCCTACAAAGAAAAGAAGAACACAGAGACCCTTTATTGAAAAAGAATACTTGTAACAGGGATGATCAAAGGAAGAAAAAAAAATGAAGCACCGAATGACAAATTCAATTACTCGGTGTGAAGGAAAAAGATTCTAAAATTGTTCTACAGCACTTGTTTGCAATTTGTTGCTGGGATAGCAACACTCCTTTTTTTTTGCAAAGACATCGCAATAAGTTTTTTCATCGCCATTTTTTCTACTGTAAAGTAATTAAAAAAAATCAATACACTTGTAAATCTGAAAAATTAGGGGGAAAAACATGAAAGGGAATTACTGAATGCTTTTGAATAAAAATTAGTGTAATTTTGTTTTGCGCAATTCTTTACATAAATTACGGAAATATAAAATTGCTGTGCTTTTTATTAAAACATCTCTATATTGAAATAATTTACTGGAATTTATTTTACAAACATTCTCTTTTTAATGATTAAAATTACATTGTAAATAATGTATTTAGGTTGAATTTTCCCACGGTGACTTTCACTAAAACTTATTATCTCGTTTAAATATTTTCGCTAGACAAACTAACCCAGAATAACAATAAAACATCAATAAATAATGTAATGAAAAATTATTAATGTAAACTATTTTTTCTGAATAAATTGGTAATAGAAAGATATAATTAAAAAATCTGTTGATGAAGAATAATTATTTTGTTCTATTTTAAAAAAACTAAATAGGTTTGCCAATTTAGTGAGCTAAAATATATTCATTTCAAAGTACAGACAATAAAGCAATGATGATATATGTATGTGTTTAGTAAGTATATATTCAACTATTGAATAAAAATAGTTACTTTTACTTCGAAAAATGTATTTCACAATACAATTTAATGAAAGTGTAGCTTAATAATTTTATTTTTCTTAAAAAAATTAATATTAGGAACTTCGTTTTTTTTTTTTAAAAAAAATTCATTTTGATTCAAATACTGAAATAATTTTATTTGTGTGTATGTTTAGTTATATATTAAATAATGTTCAACTTTAAAGTTCTTGCAGATGAATTGTGAAATATAAAAATTAAAACAATTATACTATTTAATAATTGGCATACTTATCGGTACTTTTAGAAATATATTTAATTCTGAATTACATGCTTGATGCGCTTCCAGAATCAATAAAACTTCTAATTTCAATGGGGCACAACTGGATGCATAGCTTGTATTATTTGTAATGGAAAAAACTATCATACCCACGCTTAACATGTCAATGTTTTAAAACATTTCTTGAAATTTAAAATAGGCATTAGGCTGTCTGGTTAGTTCAATCACTGTCAATGCTTCATTCATATAATGGTATATTAAAAATATCAAAGAAGACATATATTCCATTGAATCTCCCCTCTATATGAAAGGTCATTTCATACTAGTCAGAAAAATGTCCGCTATTTTAATTAATCTTATCACTAGATCTTGATCTTATGAATAATTAGCGGTTTCTTTTAGGGATTGCGTACGGGTTCCCAATCGTAATATAAAAAAGAAAAACTAACTAGATTGATAATTACTACATTAAAAATACTCTAAATGCTCTATTTAAATGTATTGGATCCCGGAATTTCTGCAGGCCTTTCATCTGTCTGCGCATATCTGTGATAGATATATGAAAGTAAGTGTTAGATCTAAGAGAGGAAATGTATTATATTAAAGCGCTTTTCACATAAAATTTAGATGCTAAACATTTGTTTATATCTTTTATCTTTTTTACATTTGTATAAATTTATCAACAACTTTGTACATAATGTTAATTTGATAATATGGGGTCAGCAAAAATTCATGGGAATAAAATAAAGGTTACATGGTGTTAGGCTCAAAAGATTGAGATTATAATTCGTTGTGATTATAATATTTACATTTAGTTTGCTTAAGGTATATTTACATTGCTAAGATATATTTAATATTTTACTATTTTTTATTTTAACATCCGAACAAAATATTGTTGTCTGCTTCAATGATTTATTGTTTGCCTTGATTTTAATATTTATTTAAATAATTGATTTTTATGGTTGAATCGTCTATTATTATTTTATATGTTAATATTATCAACGTTTTTGTTCTTTGGAATATTTTGCTTGTGAAAATAAAAAAAAAAACCATTGGAATTTCAAAAAGGTATTTCCTTTTCTTGATGGTAATTAGTTCTGTGGAATCTGTTGCTTGGAAGTACGCTTACTTTACGCTAATTATTATTTATTTTAAATGATTCTACTCTTTAGAGAACTTGAGATAAAGAACCGTTACCACATGGTAAAATCAAATGAGCAATGTAAATTTCAATTTTTATAAAATTTGCTTAGGAATATAGTTAACAAAAAAAATCAACTGAATCCCTTTTAAGCTGAAAACAGAATAATCAATTTATGAAAATACACAAGAGATCGTGAGACCAGTCAGCCGATTCATTCGAATAAAGAATTTACTACCTATCATTTAAAATGTGTTATAATTTGTTAACATAAAATATTTAATATTGTTTGGATTTAATATTGTATTGCTAAATTATGTTCTCTAATTTATTTTTATGTAATTCTTTACATTAACATTCAAATTTAATTCAAATAAATTATCGAATTATCTTGCCATTAAAATTCATAAAAATAAACTTTGATTAAAATTGGCAGCACATATGAAGAGTATTATAGCAACATATGAACAGTATTATAGTACGAAATTATAGAAATAACTTAAGAAAATTTAGGAAAATTATAGCGCACAATATTTTTAATTGTATAAATATATATACGAGTCTGAAACATAAATGAAATTGTTGAACATCACATCACTCTTTAAAATCTTTTTCTGCTCTTCATTTTCATCTGACTTGTAGACATTTTCTTTTATCTTGATATTAAGCACTTGTCTATTTTAATTTCGAAAATTAATGCATTAGATGTCTAAATAAACAATTCGAGTGAAGAGTTTGAAAAATAACGTTTCCGACTGCTTCTTCAAATCTTTCAGAAGTGTCTTTCAAAACATAATGGATTAGATTTCTTTATTGTGATCTTGAGACATGTTCTAGACATCAAATTAAAAGTTGTATGAAATTTAATTCAATATGATTGACTGTTTTAAAAGCGAAATATCAGCATTGTCATTTTTAAAAGTGTGATAATTGCAGTTAATGAATAATAATTAGGATAAAGTATTATTTATATTGTAATTAATGCATTCTTTCCCGTTCAAATTACTTTTTATTTTTAGTTAATACTTCGAGTTTAAGCTGAAAATGTAATTATCTTGATATAGTTTCAAAATAAAAGAATTAAATTAATTCTGTTTTATAAATTTTAATTATTTATTTTAAGAAGTTTTATGAATTTTTTTTAAAAAAAAAATTTCTATAATTTGTATGAAATTTTAATTTCTTACATAATATTTTAACACACTTTTGTACATAGAATGTTATATTTTCGTTTTATTTCATCTATAAACTATTTAAGAACTCTTTGTCTTAGTTTAATATACATTTTTTGTATTGATTTTAACCTTTGAAAGACTTTTACTTTCAAACTCTTTGATATAGATAAATGTAAGTAATTCATAATGTGATGACGCTTTATGAAAATGTATCATTTAAAATACTTTACTATACTTCAATCACCACGTGTGGTGATATATAATGAACTATTTTAAAAGTAATGGTTCATTAATTTTAATTTCTTGTAATAAATTGGATACGACTAACTTTAATGTAGCTGTATTTTTGGTCCAAACTTTTACAACATTTTGATGAAATTTCAAGTTTCATTATCTCTTTATCATAAAACTGCAAACAAAATGCGAAATAAAGTTCTTATAAATTATCTGCTTTAAAATGTTTGTCTTATTCAACATGTATTTCAGACATTTTATGATTAAATAATAATATTGACTTATGAGACAGAGAGAGAAATTTATTTTTGAAAAAATAATTAAATTACTTCCTATTTTCAGACATGAGTAACACAATTTCTTTAGGATTTTATAATTTTATAAATGATTGAATCTTTTGAATATATCGTTATCTATAAGAGTTGTATATATATATATATATATATATATATTATGATGTATAATTTTTACTGTAATATAAAACAGTTAGAGTGTTTTTCTTTAATGTATGAAGTATCTCTTAAAATTGGAGTTTCCTATTTTGTCATCAGTTTTTATTTTAAAAAAGTTCATTATGCTTAATTTATTTTCTTTCTTACCTTTTCTTCCAATTTCAAAGTCATTTCTTACTTTTCATTAAAGATTTGTTAAATTTTTTTTTAATTATTAATACTTCTTATTCTAAAAGAAAATACGCTTATAATATAGTTGAAGCTTACACATTTTTAAAAGGATTTATACATGTAAATATTTTTAAGTAAAATTTTGGCAACAGTTTGTTATTTGAAACAAAAATCGGTGTTTTTTTTTTCAAATTTTTTTCTTCATTCAAGATGGTGTACCTATACAAGTCGTGAATCTAAAGGATACATTTTTGAGTTTTCCGAAGATAAATGTTTTTTTTGCGAAATTAAACAAGATGATAAAACGCATGGTGTAAAAATAGCTGATGACAAAATGCGTGTTACTCGTATTATTAATATAATTGTTTATTAAAGTCACACTGCGAAGCAACACGAGGGATATTAGCAGAATGCTTAAGAGGACCGATCTCGCTAAAAGGGATTAGAGCTACAAGCCGGCCCCTCGGGAAACAACCACCCCCGCACTCAACATTTATTAGATAAAAGAATTTTTTTAAACAACTTTTTACAATAATAGGGTTACAAAAAACAGTACATGTTAGAGCAAAGAACAAAAGAAAAAACTAATCCATTAAATAAAAGAAAAACATAATCAAGTAATTTGTTTGCAGAGTTGTCATAGTTCTAACGTCGCTAAATTTTGAAGTCATAGCTCAAATACTTCCAATTTTTCACTTTTTATCTTTCTTTTCTTTCTTTCTTTGGAATGCATATCGATCTGAATTCCATTAACGTCTCGATTTTCTGGTAATACCGTATGCTGATTGGATGATACAATGACTCACGCCGGACACAGATTCCCGGCGACAGATTTAGTTCAAATAGCACACACAAAAAGCAGAATTGAAAAATTCAGAAATAATTCACTAGACAATAATATATAATAAATACCTGGTATAAAATTAAAAGTACACAACATGGAAAATTGAAAATTTAGAAATATAATCAAATATTGAGAGAATTATGAAGTTAGTTGGGTAATTTTACGAGCCGATACGATACAAGTAGGATTGAAGCATGAGAGGCAACTTAAGAATTTCACTCTCGGGCTTCAGCCAAATTGGTTTCGCTTCAACAACGGGATGTTCTAAATGAAATCTATTCGTAAAAGGGCAAAAGAAAACATTCTGGTCAGCATCTCCAACATAGCCACATGAATGTAAATTTATATTTTTCAAAAAAAATGGTTTAAATAACAAACGAAGTGTCCATGATAAACAAAGAAGCGATATTAGCGAAGGACGTCGTAATTTTGAACTTCGATCAACTAACGAGGATGACACTGAGCTGTTACTTCCCTCACCAATCTACCACACCACGCCAACGGGAGGACTTTAAGCCACGACAGATTTAACGATCATCAGGCTTTAGTGGCATTATGGTTCGAATACGCGACTCGACAAAAACAATCGTGAACCGCCGCGTGTCTGCAACCGTAAATCCTAGGCTTTCGTAGTCAGCAATTTTGCAGATTGGAAAGAATAAAATCTTCAATCGTTGCTTCTGTAAGGAAAGAAGGTTCGAAATAAATACCTAGAAAATGTATGTATTCCTTAAAATACTTCTAAAATTAAATCAGTGGTAACAAGGTAAAAATCACTAACGTAGGAATCAAATACATAAATATGTTGCAGCAAAAAGCAAGATTTGCAGCTTGAAAAGTTTAAAAAATATATATAACGTTCACCATCTTTTGCCGAAGGGTGTGGCTCAGGAAAAGACATCTTGTAAAGCCCTGCAAAAAAATCATTTAGCATTAGATAAATTGATATAAATTATTACCCTTAATGAAGCATAGGTTTATCTGTGATTGTAACTGGCAAGGTATATTTACTATCAAAAATATATGTTCAAACCTGGTTCCGAGAATGCAACAAAGGCTTTTGATTTCCGTAGATTTTTGTTACAATGAGTAATCAATAAATTGAAGAGGGGAAAATAATGTTAAATTCAACTCGTCATACTATGAGGAGAATTTTTTACTCACGATATATATACAAAAATTCCTTTTCTAAATTCCAATGACTTTTAAAGATGGAAGTGGCCGCCTAGTGGTTATGATCGCTGACTCGATACCGGCGTAGTTTTCTTAGAGTCTTGGGTTCAAGCCTGATACCCTAAGAACCCGCTATGTATAGGGCTGATGCAGGTTAAATATAGTAGAGGTCTAAGTCCTACCATTGGCATTTTATGGAAGTTTGACAAGGGAGGCACCAGCTCAGGTGTCATCCTCGTCTTTTGACTTCAGCGAAAAATTCCGAGGTCCATCGCCAGTAGCCATTCTGTTGCTTCTAAAGGGGACGTTAATAAAACAATTATAATCCCTCAAAGAGAAAAATTACACCAATACAAAATAACTAGACCTCTTTCAAAAGCTTTTTCTGCATTTGATGAAAAAATGTAAACTGGCTCAGGTATTGTTTGTATAGCTTTACAACATTTTTCTTCTAAGTCTTCTGGTGTTTCTCCAATGGTTTATGGTGTTCTTGTTCTACTAAAAGGAAACCTTTTTACGCACATACACATTATATGGACTCAGAAAAATAGCAGAAGGAGGATAACAATACCTTTAAACGTTTTATGGAAAGCCCACCAATCACACAAAATACGATGCTGACATATAGTCTAGGAATAAGATCACCAAAAAGCACGTTTAAAAACATATCTTTACTTTTTAAGCGTAGATAAGGAAGGCCTTGAAATAGGTCTAAAATATGTAAATATCCTCTGTGTAGCTAACATAAATAAACAAACAATCATATACTGTTATCTGTAATAAGAGTGTTAAATATAAGATCTATTCCGTAAGTTAAGGAAGTACTTCAGTGATCAAAAGATGTATTCATTGTTTCAACGACTTTGTTACTACGATAAATAAATAGTAAGTGACTGCTCTCAAGAAAAGAATTTTTTGAAAGTTTCATAAATTATGAATAAGTTGTAGTTGAATGCTGCGTTTACAACTGACTTAAGAATAATTGCTCTTCCAGTCGCTACTACAAATAAGCATTTCATCCACATTGGAATAACATAACATTTTCAGATTTATTGAAGAAATGAATTCGAGACAGAATGTCCGGATAAAAAAAAAATGAGGCTCTAAACAAAAATTTGGCTTAATTCTCTTGATTTTAATTGAGATTTAAATAGAGTTGAATTTTAGATATACAACATAGTGTTTTAATAAGTATACAAATCTGAAATGTTTCTATTGACAACTAAATTGTTTTAATATTACAGTAAATCCTTTTCGTTTCATCAAAATAACTATGGATTAAAGTGTTTTCAAATACTTTCAGACAATCCTCTTTTCTCCACAAAGAGTATTTTAAGAACACAAGTCAGATTACTTTCTTGAGAAGATAAAAATTGATTTCAGGCATGCATGACTCTTTCGAACAATTAAACATTAATTTCAACCATAAAAATGTGCTTATGATAGGTAAAAATGTAAAGTAAAATTTATGAATATTTATTGAATTTTGTATGGATAAATATTTTTATAAAGACAGTAAATACATCTGATGTGTCAGAGACTGGCTTTCCGCTCGAGGTAAGATTTGAGCATGAATGTAGCTTGGTTTGACAACTTAACCGAGAAATTATTTTACTACAAAAGGATTTTTCTTTTCAAATCACAGCAAGCCTTCATTTTCTATGATGTATTTAGATCCAAGAGGTTTCAGCTCTTGCATTAAAATGTAATTAAAAGGGTTTTTAAGAGCTTTATAAAGAATATGTGTTTGAAATTTGACCATTGAAAAAAAATAACTGTAAAATATCAATAAACATACGAAAATAGTCAACGTGTGGAATGAAGCTTGCGGCATTGACTCGTACAAGCACCGTGTTTTCTTATATAGAATTATAAAACATAGAAAATCACACTAACAGTTACGCTAGAAAATATAATATTGCTTGAAATACTCTGTTTTTATGTTGGCAATTATTTCTAAGAAATGAGATTTATGTTAAATCTTGATTTATTACTTTTTACAAAGTAAAGAAGAAAAAAAGTCATTAACTCTCTATGTGGCCGCATGCGCGGCTTAAAGTACTTAACATTAATGATTTAACATTTTCTCTCACATATGACTTTAACTATAATAAAACATTTATACTTCTAGTTTAAAGTGTACTTTTGATAGGAACGTGGATAAACTCAAGCATTATAATGTTTTTTTTTAATTGAATATACTTTTGAAGATAGTGAACAGGTTATTCATGGGGAATAATTAGAAAGAATTAGTATGTGTAATAATAGTATGTTCAAGCAAATAAAATGTGTGCTAATAATTTTAAGAAAACTACAAAAAGTATGTGAAACAGTAAAATAATGAGTTAATGTGACTAATAAATGTGAGGTCCAGATGTATAATTCTCGTTGTCCAATGATGTGTGAATTCGGTCCAGTTATATTACTATTTAAAGGATAAATTAATGTTCTGTATTTCACACCAATAGAATACATGGATCTAATTCACTTTATAGAGGAACTTATTTTCTATGAAATGTGATGCAACATAGGTTAGGAACATAAAATAAAATTAATTTAAAGAGATTATCATCATACATAAGTGGTCAAATTTGAAAGCTGTTATTTATTTTGATTTGAGTTAAATAGTAATAAATGTTGAAATGATTTCCCTTCTATATCATTTCAAGAATGATTTTATATCGAAATACAATTGTCTCAGTTTTTTTAAATTAATTATACAAAATAACAGATAAATAAAATGGGTTATAATTTAAAGGACGCTCTGTTTCTAAAACTTGATAAATGAATATAAATGAAAAATCACACTTAATAAAGTTAAATATAATTTATTGTTTCATAAATACACGTACAGCATCTTTAAGTAATTTATGAAACACTTTTACAACCTGTAACAAAAATATTTTATGATTTGTCTTACACATTTGGATCCGTAAGAAATCGAACTATATCAAAGAGATATACTGAATGTATTTTAAATCCTTGAATTTTTAAATATATATATATTTAAAACATGTCTTAAAAACCTAGAAAAATAATAGAATGATCTCTTTAAAAAACATTGTTTTATTCAACAAAGGTTTATGAGTAAGTGATACTATTTAATATAATTTTTATTTTTACATCTATTTTTTTGAAAGAACTAGGATGTTTTTCTTACACCCCCCCATAATTGACTGAAAAGACTCCTTTGGAAAGTTTTATTCGTCTCTAGTTTTATCCACATTTGATAATTTAAAAACAGTCCACCAAGATTTATATGTTTCACATGTATATTATTTACAAAATAATGTTTCCCTTTGAAAAGAAATAATATATATAGCACTTTATTTTTCATACGTGAAAATATGCTGATATGTCCTAAGACTATCAAAGAATTTCCCTTTCGCCTTTTTCATTCTTCAAATTAAATTTAAAAGAGCAAGAAACTTGCAAAATATCCAAAAAATTATTTTAAAAAGCTTCTTCTTTTTAAGAAACTGTGTTATTTGAAGAATTTATCTCATGCGAGTAAAATTAGGAAACTGTGAAACTAAAAGCTTAAATCAATTTCGATTTTTCCCATTTCTTTCCTTAAATGGTAACACTGAAAGAAATCGAATTTCAGTGTTAAAATTACATTATAAAATAAAATGCTTGGAGCATTTAATTGAAATAAAGTCAAATATTCCTTGACACTATATGAAAATAGAATGTCAAAGGGCGTAAAGGCAATTGAAAGACTTAAGCACACACACATTTATAAGATTATATAACACAAAATAAAGTATTATATATATAACGATAATCTATTATTCATTCACATAAGACACATTCAAATGTATCTCACTTCATTTTTAGTATGAAAAGGTTCTATCTAATTATGGTATTTTGCTTCAAAAACTTTTATTTACAAGTAGCCTTTCACAATAATGAATGCATTCAAAAAGTACTTATTTAATTCACTTTCCTAAAATTGAATGTATAAATTATGTTTTTTTCGTTTGTAAATTTACTTCTGTGTGGTAATAACTTCCTGAAAGATTGTGATTTTCTTATTAACATTGCACTTCAAAGCAACGTAAGGACTATTGATGATGGACCTCGTTATTAAGAACTTCGACCAAGGGACGACAACTGTGATGGCAATTCCCTTTCCAAACTTCCTCACCATGACATGGGAAGACTTAGGACTTCGACCAGATTTACGTGCATCAAATCGCTATACGGCGGTCTTTGGTGTCATCAGAATTCGAATCCACGACTCTACGGAAGCAAAACCATGAGTTTGAGACTGTAATTACTTGGCTATTTCGGCCACGTCTCAAAACAATTAGATTATTGAAATATTTTTAATTACGATAAGAAATAGTGTACTAAGTGAATAAAATGAGTAAAAATTTTTTTTTGGCTGTAGTACTTGCAATAAATTTTCATTGTATTGAACTTTTTCCTTTACCTACAACGAATTAGAGAACAGAGATTAAAAAAATGATATCTAATGAAACAGTTAAAAAAATAGAGTATTCACACAATAATTCGACATATTAAATTCTAACAAAAGAAGATTTTATAAAATATTATTCTTAAAAATGAAAAATCAAACTTAGTTTTCATAAAAATAAAAACTATTTTGTTACACATACAAAGAATTTTTTTCCAATCAGAATAAACACGCAAAAAATCTTAATTACTGAAAGTTGTGAAAAGGAGCAAAAACAAATCTTTAAATGGAACGAAATGACAGACATTCTACTCAAACTAAAAATTATGCTGGTAAGATGCAAATTTTCTCTAAAATCCCTTAATCATAAATATTTTTTTATTCATATTATTTCGTATTCAATTCTTAAAGTTAAATTTTATTAAATTCATAAAAATGCTTTAACACTGATGATACTTCAAAAATACATTCTAAAGGAAAAACCTCTGATTTAAAGTTCTTCATTTTATTTCGATATTTATACCTCACCTGTTCAATAAAATGTGCGTATAGAATAAAAATTTCTCAATTTACAAATTCGAGTTAAAATTTTATTTAAATGATGTTTATGATTCACTTTTAAGATAAATTTTGTTCAAGCAATATTTTTTCTTAAGAAGAAAAGAAAAGCACTTCTATCCTTAAATATAAAAAAATATCTGGCATCACTATGTTAAATTGGTCCAGAATATATCTGATCTTATTTTCATGATACAAGGGTTATTAAAACACCAGTTTCTTAGCTGGTAGAATTCCCGATACATAGAATTCGAATCTAGATTCTAAAGAGATAGATTTATGAAATAATAGGAATTACTACATAGTAAATGGAACCTGATCTCAAAGTTATCATTGGAAATTGTGTTCAAGTCAGAAAACAATGGTCACCAGTTCAAATGCTATCCAATATTGGTTCAATCAATGAATTCTTACTTTAATTTAAGGTGAACGATGATTGGTCAAAGATTGAACATTTGAGAAAAACTTGCAAGACACTATGGAGAATGCAGCTTTGTCTTTAAGAAATTAATTTTAAAATGCTTTCTTAAAATATTTTATTATAATTATTAGCTGATGTTTCAATATAGGATTGTTTATGGAATTTTAGCTTAAGATACAGCTAAAGAATATATTTATATGTTTTGATACATTCTCATTTTCTTTCTTTGGAAGAATATCACCTGTATATGCAGATGCACCCCTCCGAGAACTATTTTAAATAAACATTTACAAAATATATAACAGGCTGCTTGAAAGTTGAAGGTCACGGAAGTAACATAAATACTTTTAGGGACTTTCGCTATATACACACACAAATGTTTAATTTTATTTTCAAATGGAAGGTTTCCGGGAGAGTTCTACTCTGTTTACTTGCTATAAAAATGGATTTTATTTTAACTGAAAGCAGAGTATCAGCTCATTTTAAATGGAATGATTTATTTAAAAGCATCAGTGATTACATTTAGAAGCCAAGAGAGAATGTATAAATACATATTCCGCCATTGATTCTTACAAACTAAAATTTACATAATTTGTATTAATTTCAATATTTATCTATAAGGTATAGTTATTAATGCATAAAGCAATATTCTAAATATAAATAGTTGAAAGTAGGTGATGCTTAAAAATGAGAATAATATATTTAATATGAATTTTGAAACATAAATTGCTTGTACAGGGTTAGCACTAATGAATGACCGGATTTTAAAAATTTATATTTTCGGAACGATTACACATTTGCAATAAGTGATCCACGAAATTAAAGAAAAAATATACCAAGTTTTATTTTCAGTACCATATCTTCGATTGGTGACATTTTGCTACACGAGAAACATCTAATCTGTGATCAAATTCGTTCTACACATTTTGTTGTATTACTCTGTCAATGGTTCATAATGCTGCACATATGTGTTTATTAAGATCTTGCAGTGGTTTCGGCATTGGTAGTGCATAAAGTGTTTTTGACTTAACCGCATAAAAGAAATATAGCTCAACGTTAGAGATCTTGCTGGCCATGCCATTAAGGTTAAATCTCTGTCACCTGCACGCCCTCTCATTGGTGTGGAAGTACCTGGTTTAAGTAAATCGTTTAGACCCATGGACTAGAGCTCCATCATGTTGAAACACAAAATTTGTGCTGTCCGTCTTCATTTGTGAAAATAACCGAATTTACAACATATCTATACAATTATTACCTACAAGTATAACTGCTTTTCAGCAAAGAATAAAGACTCATACAACTTTGTATGTGCTATAGCATACAAAATATTTACTTTTGGTGAATCTCTCCATGGTTTCACAATTTCATGGGGAGTTTCACTTCCCCACACTTCAACATTATGAAAATTGACATTTCCTGATAAATGGAAGATTGCTTCTTCTGAGAAAACCAGTTTATTTGCGAAATCTTTACTTTACAATTTCTCTTGCATGCGAACATAAAAGTCAAATCGACGAACTTTGTTGCTCACTGTTATATATTGCGGCAATTGTAAGTTATATGGCTAGTAATTTTATTTTTTTTGTAAGATTTTCCCATATTGTTTTCTGAGGAATTCTAGGATCACAGGCGACAGCTGTCGTATATTTTCGAGGACTTCGGAACAAAATTCTATCGCACCTCTCCATCGTTTCTTCCTCAACGGTGATAGATGATGGGAAAAAATGATATAGTTTTCTTTCATATCATTTATCATATATTGTAAAATGCGTAATAGTTTCAAAAGTATAATTTTTTTTAAATTTGGTCATTCAATTGTGCTAACCCTGCGTAATAGATAAAATAAATGTAGATTGGTTACGTAACATATAACAGGAGGTTCTCCATACTGCCCATGTCTTCAGTATAATTTTAATTACTAAAATTAATTATAATACAAGAGCTTACATAAGATACGAAAAAAATTAATTTTTAATAAACATTCTTAAATTACGATATAATTTACGTTTAATTAAGCATGAAGTACTGTAATTGACCTGAAATAATGGATTTATATTTTGCTTAAATATGCATATTTTTCAAAATTTAATAAACTGTATTTATTCCTGAAGATTTAAAATAAGAACAAAAGTTAAATTCATATGATAATGGACATGAATACAACGATGAAAACTAAATTAATATCAGTATGATGCATTTCATTCTGATTTTATATCATATAAAACATTTGCTTAGTGAATCAACTATTAGACTTACCATTAGTAGTTAATAATGCGCCTTGTAAAAAATTGGTTTACAAAAACCCCAAAGCGCAATTTATACTAACAAATATTTTTTTAACTTATTAATAAAATCAACAGGTCCTTTTTAATTATTTTTAAAACCATAATCCTTTTTATGGTGTGTTAACTTCAAATTTTAATTATCTTCAAGTCCCACGCAAATATACGCACGTGTAGACTTTTCATCTTGTCACAAATCGATACATTCCAGGTGAATGTTCTGTAGCTCTGTTTTTTGGCATCACGAATCCTGCAAGAGAATAGATGAAACTGAAAGAACATTCTTTGCTTTTATCGATTTGTTTCCTCAATTCTTTATTCATTTTACCGCATGTCTCTAAAAATAAATATTTAAATGAGGTGAGATGGATTGTAAATTCTTTTATTCTTTTCTTCTCCTTTTTTTCAGACAGAAAAAAGATTTTTTTTTGTCTATGAAAGAAATTCTCGACGCGTATAAGATACTGAGATAAAACAAAGTTGTTTTATGAAAATGAATGGTAAAAGTATTGTAAAAATGTTTCACCATATAAAATTTTTGACAATTCCTTACAACAGAGGGCTGAACCGTGTGTAATATCCTTTGAAAAGAGTTTCATTGAGTTTTTATTTTGGTAAAAATATTCCTTTTCATTTTATTAAATTATTAATTTTTGATTCGTAAAAGTAATTCTCTTAATTGTCGTTTAGAGTAAAAATTTTAATAAATCATTACGGATGATTCAGAAGTTGCTTAGATTTGAAGTTTAATTTGTGTTCCATTATTCACTGATAATATTACTTCAATATTAGGAAATTTGAATACTAACTTCAATTTATTCGAAAATAAAACTTCTAAGCACGGTTATAATTGATGAAACAAAAAACCGATTCATACAACCCCAGACCTAATTTCTGATTATTTTAAAAGATACTCTGTATATAATTTTTTACTGAAATGTGTTAGATCTTTAATCCCATATTATTGTTGTTATAGATATAAATATATATACGCAACAGTTAAATATTTACTGCAACTGAATCAGCTTATAGAATAAAATAGTTTGAGAAAATCAAATAAATTCAACAAATGGAACTAAAACTATTTTATTTATTGATTTCTGTATATGTGAATGACATTGCAGTTTTATTAAATTTAGGTCACCATGTTAAACTTATTCCTTCATTGAACTGTTCGAAAATCATCTCATTTACAGCAAAATCGGTTCAAGTAAGCTCTTTTCTTTTGGAAGTAGGAGTATAGTTTAATTGTAATTTGCTTGTTTTCCTATTCAACCTACGATAAATAATCAATTGTTTCTCCAAGTATCAGACGGATATTAAGATAGCTTTGAGACATTGTCTATTCACGATTTTCTCTTCACTAACCACCGACATTATATGAATTAGAATTGCATAAAGTTACGTTCACTTTCCAATGAAAATGAAATATGATTAAATATATTAGACGATGATAGAAATGAAGTAAACTGATTAAGAGATTTTGATATATAAATGAAATAAATTGAAAGGAAAATGAAGGGAGATAAAGGATAACGACTTGCTGACAAAGATTTATTATTAGGATTGAAACTCTTCAATTAGTTTTGTTGATTGATACGGAATTTCTTGTAAATGTATTAAGATAACAATCTGGTATTTGTAGGAAATTAGTGAATTGGGAAGCTAAGAATTTATAAGTTGATCTTTATTTAGCAATGATAATTTAATTGAGATTTGAGAAAGAACGACTTTAGCTATTAATAAAGCTATTTGATTTGTTTTTAAGTGATTCATTTGGAGTACAGTATTTACTGCTTGATGCATTCAACTAAGGTATGGCGCAAGAGCAGAGTGATGAAGGACGGTCTTTATAGATTAATGGCTAATTAAACGAGCTGTTTTATCGGTGGAGTTTGAATCGAGATGTGACTTCTCTAGGCTTGATTCGAGAGGAACTCCCAAATAAAGAGTTGTTTGGTATTGAGCTTAGGAAAAAAAAGATGAAATGCCAGTGCCGGTACTGTTCTCGTCATCTGATTGTAATTCGAAATCATCAGCAATGTCTGATTACTAGTCTATTACTGTGTTAACTAGATAATTAATAGATCATTTTAACTTTTTAGAACTATTTAGCTGAGCATTGTTTAGGAGTTGATTTATTTCCATATACCAAGCACAGCAAAAAGTTACTTATCTCCATCTTTCTAATTAATTATAAGCAAAATAATTTTTTTTACAAATTTTCGTCAACAGCTGTTTTGCTTTAAAACCCGTTAAACAAGAATTACATTTTCTTCCTTTTTGTATCAACTTTTTCCCCTTCAGCATTGTAAATGTACTTCCAAGCATTAAACTTTCTTGATGATAAATTTGACCTGTATGGACGCAAAAGTAAGCCTTTAGAAACTTTTCAGTAATTTTAACTTTCATTAATCGATTTATTTTTTCATATATACTAAAATAAATTGAACAACTCTTTTTTAACGATGTCAATTTTTTCTTTGAATTTTAGAATTTAACTTTTTAAACATTAATTTTTGACGTATCTAGGAATTTTTTTTGAAACATTTTGATCGGTGTGTTATTTCTATAGGATATGAATTCAAAAGGTAAAGAGTAAAGATTAATGTTTAAAACGATTTACTTCACTTTAATGCGTGTTGTAGATCTCTTAAACTCAAATATTTTAACCATTAAGTTGAATAGAAAAATTCCCCTTTGTACCGTAAGAATCCCACTGTCTTTTATTGATCACTATCATGAGCACATGACGATAATATTCAAATCATTGTTCCACTAATAACGTCAATTGAATAATGGCCCTTATTGCTAAAAGTTACTTGAACTTAGTCTCAATAGTCCCCTTAGTCCCTTGTAGAAGTTGGGATAGTGATTTACCTATTTATATGCTGCTCTCTTTACTTGACTATGATTCGAATCCACGATATTACTGAGATATCTCATGTTTCACTAAGATGATGCTGATTCAAACCAAAAAACAGCTGCATCATTATCATGACATTATCATTACATATATAAAAAACATATATCATGTTTTCTCTGTCAAATAACACAACATAATTATGTATCATGACATGATCAACATGATATATATATTGTTACGTCTTGAAAAAATTTATGTATTAATGTTTTACTACGCATAATAACTGAAATGAATTCTAAAAACTCACTAATACATTCTGTAAAACTTTCTGATGGATAAAATACCAAAAAAAAA
>BMAW01086819.1:542529-559008 GCA_019974015.1 Nephila pilipes
ATATATATATATATATATATATATATATATATATATATATATATATACACTCATGGACAAAAAAATTAGCGCACCAAGAAATAATTGCGGGACCGTAACGAAACTTGGCATGAAGGTACATGTCGGGGATATATTCAAAGGATTAGAAATGCAGCGTGATTGCGCATTACGTATAGCCAGTAAAGGGCGTTTAACGTCGTTCTCCGTGGAGTATAAAACAGGTAACTGAAACTTTTTCGGTGTGCTGAATCATTTACAAAGGAAGAGCTGAGGTACACATGCCATTACTCCGTTTTCGAAAACAATATGAGCAGCTGTCGCAGTTTGAGAGGAGGAGAATCATTGGCATGATGAAAGCTGGGTGGTCAGCTAGGCGAGTAGCTCGTCAAATTAGGCCACTCTGATTGTGTTGTGAGGAGGTGTTGGGACCAGTGGATCCGAGAGAGAGAGAGATGTCGTTTACACGAAGACCAGGCTCAGGACGCCCTCGACAGACCAGTCGTCGAGAAGATGTACGAAATGCACGCGTACAGCCAAGTGCTTCCTAGGCCGTCATCCAGGCACAGGTAGCACCTTCACTAGGGGCCCCTGTGTCTTCTCGAACCATATGAAGGCGCTTGGCTGAAGGATATTTAGGATCGCGGTGCCCACCCATCGACGCCTGCGCTTGGATGGTGCCGCGCACGAGGAAACTGGACTGCAGCGGAATGGAACCAGGTCGTCATTAGCGACGAATCCAGATTCAATCTTAGCAGTGATGACAATCGTATTCATGTGTGGAGA
Source organism: Nephila pilipes (assembly GCA_019974015.1). Taxonomy (NCBI): domain Eukaryota; kingdom Metazoa; phylum Arthropoda; class Arachnida; order Araneae; family Nephilidae; genus Nephila; species Nephila pilipes. Next base: position 543,313 of record BMAW01086819.1, read on the forward strand.
CCCCCGTGGTGAACGCCTCAATCCTGCCTTTGCTTTACAGCGACACACCGCTCCCACAGCTGTTGTGAGGGTATGGGGTGTCATTGCCTACAATACACGTTCACCCCTAGTATTGATCCGTGGCACCATGACAGCCCAGCGGTATGTCCATGACATCCTGCAACTACATAGTTTGGAACACTCATGGAACGGCTCCCAAGAGCCATTTTTCAACAAGACAATGCTTGGCCTCACATGGCAAGGGTGTCACAAGACTGTCTACGCACTGTTACTACCCTTAGTTGGCCGGCCCGATCCCCAGATTTGTCTCCAATCGAGCATATCTAGGATCATTTGGGACGTCGAGTTGGGCATCTCTCGAGTTTGAACGAACTAGAGAGCATGGTTACAGCAAATATGGAATGAAATGTCTCAAGACATCATACGGAACTTGTGTGCCTCAATGCCCGATCGTATCGCATCATGCATTCGAGCTACAGGGAATTCGACAGGGTATTAAATCCTCCTTTGGTTTGTGATGGTAGCAACAAACAGGATACAGATAAAAGTTTAACTTTTTTTTATATTTGAAACTTACTTTTTAATTTATATATTTTTTTGTTAAAATTTTTTAAAAAAATTAGTTGTAATAAATTATTTGTAATGCAATTATACCTTTGTTTTTCTTTTCTGTTGTTGAAGTTCTGTTCGCTTTTGGTTTCTTGATTAGTTTTCGTATAAATCCTTTAATGATAATGAAATAACTGAAGAAGTGATGGTTTGACCCATAAAATTAATTTAAAACATATGTTTATCTACAAAGGGTGTAACAGTATCAAATTACATTTCCTCCATTCTTGTTTCACATATTTTTTTTCTCTTCATTTTTTATGATGTTTGAGGTTATTCAATTTTTAAACTGATTGAATTTTAAATTAACGGCTTGTATTTTTATTGAAATAATATGATAATAAGTAAATTTTTGGCATATTTTCAGAAGAATATTTTGTTTATTTTTAACTTAGGAGAATATTTTTAGTTTACTTTAATTTTGTAGTATTATAGTTTTTTTAAATTCTAATGAATATTTCAAAATGATTTATTAGTTATAATTTGTATTTTGTACGATTTTGTATATATGTATATACAGACTTACACACACACACACACATATATATATATATATACTTACATACAAATATATATGTATATATATATATTTACATATATATATATATATATACATACTTATATACATACATATATATATATATACATACTTATATACATACATATATACTGCTGTTTGTAGAAAATGCAACACCATGAAAGAATCATCAGAATCAAATGAAATTTAATGCAGAAACGACTTGTACTGATACAAATAAATGATGAAATTTTCAAAACAAAAGAAACAAATTAAGCGTCCGAAATCAGTATTTGGTGCAGCCACCATGCGCTGCAATAAGTGCTGCTATACGACGTGGCATGGAGTCAAACAGATGTTGAATATCTGCTTGAGGAAGAGAATTCCATATCGCTTGTATGCGCAACCAAAGTTCGTCTTTGGAAACTGCAGGACGCGGATCACGAGCGAGACGCCGACCAACCATATCCCACACGTGCTCAATAGGCGACATATCCGGTGAATAAGCAGGCCAAGGAAGAAGTTGCATGCGTTGTGCTGAACAGAAGTCTCGAACAGTCCGCGCAACATGTGGGCGTGCATTATCCTGCTGAAAGATAGCTCCAGGGATGCCTTGAAGGAAAGGAACGACTTCGGGCTGTAGCACTTCACGGACGTACCTGTTGCTATTGAGATTACCCTCAATTCGTATCAAATTGGATCGTCCATGATACGAAATCGCACCCCAGACCATAACTCCGGGTGTTCGACCACTATGTCGTTCAATAATACACTCAGGAAGGCAGCGTTGACCGGCATAACGTCTAACACGAACACGGCCATCATGGGTCCACAAATTGAAGCGTGATTCATCTGAAAAGACAACTTGGTGCCAATCAGCTCACCTGTCTCTGTGCTCAAGAGCCCACTGCCGACGCAGCCGTCGATGATTCGCCGTGAGGGGAATCCTGTATAAAGGCACCCTTGCACGCAATCCACGGCGCAGCAGACGACGACGAATTGACGAAGCCGACAATTGTACACCTGTAGCAGTAGACCAACGTGCTGCCAGCTGCCTGGAGGAAGCTGTGCGATCATTCACCGCCATGCGGAGCAGGTGTCGATCATCGCGCTCTGACGTCACCTTCTGTCGTCCAGTGCCTGTTTTTCGAGTTGTTCGGTGCTCGTCGGTCCACTGCTTCCAAACTCGCATCACTGTGGAACTGTTCCGCTGCATACGAGCTGCTATTGCGCGATAGGAAAATCCTCCTTCTCGAAGGCCGATTATCCTCCCTCGTTCAAACTCCGTAAGTTGCTTGAATTTCTTATTCTTCCGTCGTGGAGGCATACTCAGGTCTCACTAAACGTTTGCCACTAACAAATAATCATAGACTTTTTTCAACGTCCCGCTACAGCACTTTATTTATACGCTTTCAGCATCAATTCAGAGGGCGCTGCGCGCGCCGCGCACGCGCGATGGCTCTGAAACTTTATTAATTTGCATAATATCCTATAATTGACATTTGCTGCGAATTTCATTTGATTCTGATGATTCCTTCATGGTGTTGCATTTTCTACAAACAGCAGTTTATATATATATATATACCCAAATCCTGTCACTAATTTAGCCTTAATAACAGCAGAAAAATGCTAAAAGCTCCATATCAAACTTTTTTAATGCATGCCCAAATAACCTTTACCTACAAAATTCATTCCGATTTTTATATACTTGGTTTGTAATTTTCATGCATTGAGTATCAACATACAAAAACAAAGTATGCTATCTCTTTCTAATTTTACATTTCTTTTCCATTAAAAGTAAAAAAAATAATAATAGCAGATATTCTTTGATAAAAGCAAATAATGTACAAAAAATAATAAGGAGAAAGAAGAAATAAAGTGGAGAAGCAAATTAAAAAGATTTTCTTTTGAGAATTTCCAGTACATTATCCTTTTTAATCAAGACAACAATTAAGTCCTCCCAAAATTTTTTGTCATAATTTAGGATTTTTATTTTATATGATGCAAATGCTTTCCCAAATGCGTTCAAATTTAGAACGGCCAGGAAATAAACTTCTGTATTTATTTTTAGTAGTGAGGTTGCATATTTAAATTTATTAATGTTTTTTAAAAATTGCCTCTGAAATAGATTTAGTGATTTTTGTCATGCTTGCATCAATAGTAGAAAATTCTTTTATGCATTTGACAGCAATGCAAAATTTGTAGACGTCTGAAGAGCTTTAATATTTAATTTTAGAACGTAGGAAAAAATGCAGTTAACTACCTAAAATTGTTAGTTACGCCTACACTGATAATAGTTTTTACAAAACTGCTGCTGTTGTAGTAATATTACGAGTATTTTTTTTATTTCTGTTACTCAATAATATAATCTCACGTTATTCTTCGAATATTATAATTTAATTCAAAAATATTTTTATATTTAACTATTTTACTATGTAAGAGAATCTTTTATATCTCAAATTTTGAAATTTAGATTTATACAAGGGTAAATTCTTGCGAACAATGCCTGAGTTCTGCTGATATATAATCTTTTGAATTGATATACCACTAAAATAACTCATTTATGTATCAATCATAATAATCCTGCCTACATTAAAATTGTTCGTGAAAATTTGTTTTCATTCAGATAAACTATTTCTATGTTTAAATCTTTTTTAAGAAATTAATTTTCGATTTTTATATTATCGTTTGATGATTTAGAGCACAATATTGTCTGTTAGTTAAGATTTGAATTCAAAAGAATGTGTTTTTTAAAATCAGAAATATAATTCTCAGTTAAATTATTCCCATTCCCATTGAAAATATTCGACTAATCTGTTTTCATTAAAGCAAAATATGTTAAAATTTTAAAAGATTTCTGTAAATTGTTTTTACTGTTATAGTATGGAACCATATTATCTTGTTCCAAGATTGGGACTTCGAATATCTTTTACATCACATATTTAAGATTGTACTATAGACTACTTTTATTAGAGTTACAAGGTGATTATTATTCATTTAATGATAAATTGTTTCTGAAAATGTCTTAATATACCATTAAAATCACTTAAATCACCATTTTAATACATAAGAAATCGTGAATAAAAGTAAAGTAAATTTTTTCAAAAAGAGAATCACGCATTATAAGTTTTAAGACACACTTTTATTGTAACTTAACGAAATGTATAGCATTATTTATAGCTCAAAGGTGACTAAATTGGTATAAATAAAGTAATTAATTAGCAAAAGTACCATAAAATAAATAGAAAATGAATAGCTCAAAGATAACTATATTGATATAAATGAAGTCATTGATCGAGAAAGTTAACATAGAATTAGATAGAAAATGCTTTACATAATCTACGTTTCTTAAAAAAGCTATTATACAGGCAGTTTACTGTTTTACCTTGAGAAAAACTATTAATCGATACAACATATAGCTTTTTTTTTAGGAAATGTTTCAAATTAGTTTTACATTTTATTTCAGAACGAACAACATATACTTTTAAAATTAATGATATTAATCCCAAACTAAAACTGACTGTTCATGAAATTTTTTCTTGTTTCTAACCCTGCATGATAAGTTTATCGGTTGATCGGCATGATAAATTTAGTGGTTTCTGATATCGGAATTTCGAAACCGCATTTTCTCTCCCAGTCAGTTATATAGAACTGGGAATTTAGAAGTTTCAGGGTTATATAAGGAATGAAACTCTGCTCCGGACTATTTACTTTTCTCCGCAAAGATATTTACAGAATTATATTGTTAAGAAATATGATTTTTTTAAAAAAATTTAATGTTTTTAAAAGTAGGGCATATTGCATTTATTTCGATTAGATTAAACATCTTTGAAGAATTTTGAGTGGAGAATTTTTCGGTATCAAATTCCTGAGACCTCATTTGTCATTAAAAGACTCGCCGATCTCACACAACTTTTTAAAAAGAGAAATAAAGTCCAAACGCTTTGGTTGTTTACTCGTTTCCTTGCAGATAAACAAAAACTAAATAGGCTACTAAACGAAATAAGACCAAAAAAAAAAAAAAAAGACACTGAAACAAAAAGAATAAATCAAGTTATTGAAATCTTATGCAGTGGTTCTTTACGGAATATGACTACGGTGTTTAGAATACTAGTAAACTGCTCTAATTATAATTGATATTAGGTTATCTTATCGAGGCCTCTCAGTTCTAATCTCTTGGTGGTCCTTTATGATAACCACTTACATCCGATAGTAACATTCGTTATCCTCGATATCGCTTCTAAATTTCCCTTTACTTATATATCATTATATCTGAATCACTTCACTTTATTTCGATCTGCATTCTAATTAAAATAATCACGCTTTATTTGGGTTGCAAAGAAACTTTTATTTTATGTAATCAATCTCAATAAAAGTCCCGAAAGAAAGAGAAGAGAAAATCGCAAATAGACAAAAGTCACAAAATTTTCGCAATGAAATATTAAACTAATATCGCACTGATTGACACGGAAAAGTTGAAACATAAGCTTATTCTAAATCAAATGACATTCATACACCTACGCATGCGAGAGCATTTATACATATCATTTATAATTATTTTACTAATGACAACTTTGAACCCTCCACTCTCCATTAGGTTCAGAAATTGCTAATTATATAAAATAGAATAAAATTTGAAAAAAGCACCATGCAGAAAAGAAACAACAAACAAAATGATCAAAAACCTCATAATCCCTTGCATCTTTCAAATAATATATGTAGTTCAGAATATGCTCCATTACTTTTCATGACCTTGGAAAACTATAGTCATAATTCCTAATTCTAAAGCAGAATACATATCCTACCCTGCCCAAAAGTTACAGAAAGGCTTCATCAGAAATTTACAGATACCTCTGTTCCCCATTATCAGTAAGATTGTTGAGAAAATCTCGTTTTAAATAGATTAAATTTTCGTCTATGAAACATGACTAAATTATCCTCTTCACATCAGTTCATCAGAGTGGTAGAATATATAAAAGCAAGCTTCTACAATAAAAAAAATACAGGAGCATTTTTCCTGGAAGTACAGAAAGGATTTAACTGGGTATACAGGCCTTAATTTCAAAGTGATAAAATATAGAGTTCTTTCTTATCTAGTCAAATTAATTAGCTCCTGCATGGCAAACAAACATTTTCAATCTAACTTAACAGGGCTTATTCTAGTTCTACATACATTAAATCTGTTGTACCCCAGTACAGTTTTTTGGCTCCTATTTTATTTAATATTTATGTAAACGACATACCTTAAACCACAATGTAATTTTATACATTTACGCAGATAACGCAGCGACATTACCAAGAAGTGATAGCCCAATAGCAAAAGGCCAGACTCTAAATAGACAACCCCATTTCACTAAAAGACTGATATTCTACTCACAAAATAGCACTGAACGTTTCCAAGATAGAGATAGTATTCTATTCCAGAAATTATAGAAAAAATGGGCCAAGGCATTTATCTTGGTAACAATAAAATTCCCTGGTTTTGAACCACCAAATATCTTGGAGTGACATTAGATAAAAAAATTCACTTTCACACATCATAACAGTATAAAAATGGAAACCATGAACATTTCCATTTAACTTGTGTAAATCTACAATAAGTAGTCGTAATAAATTGCTTATCTCTACTATGTTAACCCAACCAGTTCTGTTTTACGTTTGTTCACTCAAGACTCATGCTGTAGAGTCTAATATAGATCTATATGAAAACAGCTCAAAATATTATGCTCACATAAATCTTAAAGACCAACTCGCATATGATAAATATTGATATCTGAAAAATGAAACGGTAATCATCCTTATATTCCTTGCGTTAATTTCTTAAATAATATAGATGACTAAAACACACAGCCTGATAAATATAAAAAATACAAAAGAAAGATATAATATTCAAGATCACAGACTTATGGTTATTTTACTTCATTAATTACATTAAAATTTAATATTGTAACCTCATGACCTCCAAATTTATGGAATTGTTCGGTAGCATGAAGGAATCCCACAGCTTAAGTAAAATTATTTCTTTTGTTAGAATTGTATGAGTTATACTAAATCACAAAGCGTTTTCGCCTTGTTACTCTTTGCACAATGCCGCGAACAAAATATACCTATGCATTTAGTCACTAAGGGATATAATTCATCCAAAATGCACAAGCAGAGGAATAGCATAAATCGCAACTTCTATCGCTCACTCCTTGCGAGATCGCCTCCTTTAGCACTCGTCGTCGGATCCCCTCTCCACATCCTTTTTTGTTTTTCGCCGTCCCTTTTAAATCCCAGGGTAGGACTGACTCATTCCCCCTTCGATTCATTTTCATTTCCGATTGAACGGCCAATGACTTTCACAGACAACCTCCTTTTCTGTCCCCCAACACCATTCGTTCTTATCGGACCATATCCATTTTAACGCACGGGTATGCAGGTGTCTCATGTCGGATGTCAAACGAATAGGCCCTAAATCCCCATGTCATAGTTCACAATTCCTCACACAGGTGGATCATCCCTGCCACATCTGTGTAGCAGAGTCATGTGTTCCTGAATGCACCAAAGCGCTGACCCCAAGTGTGGCTCATTTACTGCCCGCTTTGGAGAAATAAACTTCCTTTGAATAGGGACATATTTCGAGAGACCAACCCCCCGCTCTTCACATAGTGCACTACGGGTTTGAAGTAGGAAGGTTCTCGTATCTTTTAATACCGTCTCGCTCGACCACAGCAAGAGTGGCAGATGCCCTCCCAGGGATATCGAAGACACTCCCAGAAGCACCTTGGGGCTTGGGCTGGTCTTTTCCGGGCTCATGAACCGGCTGTCCACCATTGAGGTGTGACCTCGTGGCGGAGCAGGCATGGGCCTTCATTTGTGGATTTTGTCCAACCTGTCGCTCCGGCACCTAGAAATCTTTGCAGTCTCTTTCACCAATGGTGGGTACCGGGGTTCTTTAGTGGACAATGATGGGTTTTACCCCACCGCGAACCCTTTCCCTCAGGCTTGTAGGACTCACCTTTGATCTTATTATTAGACCCGGTAATAATACCAATAAGGTGGCGAATGCCAATAAGGTATTCGCCAGGCTAAACTTAATTTTGAGGGGGTCATCTCGTCGCCTCAGGTACCTAGACGTCTTTGCAGTCTTTTACACCGTAGCGGGTACCTTTGGCCGTGATACTAGGAGCCCGGTGTCAAACAAGCAGCCCAAGATACCTTGTTGGGCCTTTTATCATCGATTTTTATTTATTTATTTTATCACCGATTTTATCATTTATTTTTTTTTATCACCCTCTCACAAAATTGTCGCAACGAGGTGCGAACTTCACTTATTTGAGTTGGCCGAGGTCAACTCATCAACACACTTCATAATATCCCGAAGGATACCTAAGTTTTTGGGCTTGAGTAACGAGGCTTACCCATGCTCTGTGTCCAGCTGAGAGGACAACCTCCTGGTTCGTGGACAATCCGTGAGGTAGTGGAGCACATTTTCGTCTTCACCACACTCACAGCTGCCTTTCCCCTCGATTCCGAACCTCTGGAGGTATGAGTAGGGAAACAAAAACGGAAGTTCAACACAAATGTTTTTGACGAGGAATTATCTGTAGCCTTCGTTATAGATGTCTCAGACAGGGTTTGGCTACGTTACAATATCTTTTCTCTTCCAAATATGTTTGAAGGCTATAAGACCGCCTCTGACTGAAGATATACTTTGCTTTCGGCCAATCATATTGCTAGCAAAGGACTAACTATGTAGGATAGTTGAGAATATATGGACTTCCATCCCTCAGCCATTATCCGTACATCAACTGAATTTGTATCTCGTAGGATTGTTTCTTGCATTCCCGTGAGCGGTGGTATTCTTCCTACTTATTCTCCTGAAACTTCACAACTGTATTAAAATTATATTCTAATAAATAAAATCACTTGTTTACAAATGAATCATCTGTCTATGAATCAATTTTATCAGATTCTATCCACTTTTAAATAAGATTTCATTTTCTATGTCTAGAAATGCGTTTTGATATGATGTGGGGGAATCAGATCGAGTAAAGCTCTTGTTACTTTACAAGATACACCGTACTGTTATTACATTACTATATCCGTATCTGGTTCGTTATTTAGTTCTATTTTTCAAGCGTAATTAATAAAAGTATAATCCGAATATTATCGACACGTAAATCAGCCTGCTGAGGCTTCAAAATCCAAAATTCTTTTGAAATTTAATCTGTCTATTTGATGGCTTATAGATATTTATTACATCTATCGATACATGTAAACTTATTCATTTATTTTGTTATATAAAAACTAAATATTTCATTCAAATTATGATGTCAATCTATATGAATGTTACTAAATATTTTATTTTATTACTTTCAATGATGAGATTTTGTCATTTAAACAAGTATTTTTGTAATTACAAAAGTGTGTGAATTTGAAAGTAATGTAGATTCACATATCAGTCCCAAAAAGATAAAATAATGGTTTCATTTATGAAATTACATCTTTTATGTTATGTATTTTCATACGTATGAATCATTTTAATTGAAATATTTTTCAGCAAATTTGTTGAGAATTAACATTTAATTATAAATTTCAAAATATGTTATTAATTCCATACGGTTTTCACTTAGAATGCGTCTTTACAATATTCTTATAATATAATCGAAAAAAAAACACGTAGTAACATCTCCATGGAATTCCGGATATGTATCCGGAATATATATATATATATATAGATAGATAGATTTGATCAAGGATTCAAGGAGAGTAAAACCAAGAATTTCATCTTTCTTGAATTCATCAAACGTATTTACAATTTTTAACTTAAGACTACTATCATTACAAATTTCTATTTGAAGTGAATAAAATACATTAATTATTAATGAAAGAATTAAGATTACTACAACAACAAAAATTACGTAATTAATATTCAGGCCAATGTATCAATGCCAGTGACTGATAAACAAAATATTAATAAATCTATTAAAAGCGATCTCCCTTTAAGAAATAAAATATTTCTATACCTCTGATTTCCTTCCTCTCTATTGATGATCTCGATATTAATCAAGAATATAACAATCAGCTAATAGATGTGGTTCTGTAACGGTATCCTATTTCTCGTCTCTTTTGTCATATTAAAGGTAATCACAAGATCCAAATTTCAATTAAGTTCAAGCACAGACCAATTGATTAATTATAACACTGAGCTGAGTTTTGATTACGTTTCATACTCTTAAAATGATACCTAATATGCCAAATTTATATGCAAAGGTATATGATGATTTTAAAAAGCCTGCTTGGATAACAATGGTTAATATTCTACTAGACGATCTCTTCTGGAATTTTAGTGTCGAACACACATTATTTAGTTACTAAGCCGCTAGCAGTAACTGCTTAATGCACTTCCTATCTGCGTTTCAAGAAGTAAAAAAAAATCCGTTTTAACTGAAAAATAAGGACAAATGTACCAAAATATAAAAAAGAATTGCTTAATGCTTTGATCGAATAGAATAAATAATTTGAATACCTGAAACAGTAATTGCATTTCGAAAAAAGACTATAAATTAATATCTGAACCGATCCAAATAATTGTGAGAAATAACGAGAAACATCAAAAAACACAAAGGAGTAATATTAATTAAGAATTTATTTTCTTATGTTTAACTTATGTACTTATGGCCTTGGTAGCTTAGTGGTCACAGACACAAATCCGGAGGGTTTTCGTAAGAGTCGAGGGTTCGAGCCTTGATGTCTCTAAAGTCAAGTTGTGCATCCAAGGGGCTGATACAGTATACTCGTAAATAAGTCCATCCAATTACTTGTTGAGTAAATTTGGAGAGGGAGGTTCCAGTTCAGCTGTCGTTCTTCGTCATTTGCTTGTGGTTTAAAATTATAATGTCCGTGGGCATTAACCCTCGTGCCGCTTTTCAGGGCGACGTTAATAAAGAATCATGATCGCACATTTATATATTTTAGCATGAGTTCTTAAAATACATTTGAAAGTCCATATTAATGAAATAAATTTAATGAGGTTGAGAAAAAATCTCTGCAAAACAAAAATGAAAATTTTATAATTGATAAAATAGAAAATATGAACTTCATAATTAACCTTTATGTCCATTATAAGTTATCTAAATAAACCTATAAATCTGATGAAAGTTTTTGTTTTTACTAACAGGTATACATAATGACATATTTTGAGATTATAATATAGTTTTTTACTCACAAATGATTAAATTTAATTAACTCGTGTAAATTTTGAGGTTATTTATGAATATTGAAATAGCGATTTTTTAAAAATTTTACAGTTAATTTCGAATAAAAATATAGTTTGAAAACAATATAGTTTGAAACTAATGCACCCAATTAATTCCTTAATGAGTACTTTCATCCAATACTTACAACATATCTTTGCAGTAAAAAAAGATGTACAGAGTTCAACGCCGGTTTTATAAATGAAATACTTATTTTCTTTTCATATGGGGTATAGTTATTTCCAAAATGAATAATAAATATTAAACTGATAAAATATATCTAACTCCTAAAAATGTCACTTATATAAACTTCTTGCGTGTTTATCAATTATATCAAGCACCAATTTCAGTTTTTTTAAAAATGTGTATGTTTGTTCCCCCTTCCCCCTTTGATTTATTATGGCAGAAGGCAGAATATTTGCACTATATTTATAAGCATAAAAACGTGCATTACTAACTGCAAAATCACGTGATTGTACAGAGGAAAACATTTTGAATATGTATTCAACAAGCATTTTTTCTTTCTTTTTTAATACATGATCTAAGTATTACATTTTAATTTACCATTATATATATATATATATATATATATATATATATATATATATTAACTTAATATATATAGGAAAAAATTGGCTTAGGAAATATTGGGAGTGTAGTATTTGTTACAATATATCAACATATTCATTACATTATGAAATTTGGTAAATGTCATATACAAAGTATTAATATGTTTATCCAGCCAATGTAATAAAATCCAAAATATTTGTACTAATTTCGCTGCAAAATATCTTGTATTTTACTTAAAAATGTTACAAGTAAGCATTTGAAGTTATTAAATACAAAATTTAATGGAATATAAAATTGCTAGAACATAAATAAGGGAGAATTTTTATATCATTCTCTATAAAAAATGTAAAGAGTACAGTATACAGATTTTACGTTATTTTAAGAGTCCTTTTTATTCTTCCATCCATCTTGAAAACGAATTTAAGCCGAAACCAAATTCTCACTGAATGACGTAAGAAAGATCGATAACAAAAAGGTAAGTTTCTAAAAATAAGAAATACCATGAAAAAGAAAAAGAAAATAAACATTTTAGCCGTTCCAGAAACATTCAATTCTTGAAGAGTTCGAAATGTTTCGGAAAAAAAAAAAAAAGAAAGAAAGAAAAAGCTTAATGAATCTGTTGTTGTTTTGAATTCGTACTTCAGAATTGAAAAACAAAATAATTTTTACCTGTATTTTCTTCTTAGAAATAGATTTTATCTTATAGTACCGCTATTGTAGCAATTTGATTTACTTAAACTACATTTAAATAGGATGTTAAATTGCATAATTTCATGCAGAAAAAAATCAAATATTTTCTTATTCATACAAATAATTTTAAACTAATATTCCTAAAATATTAATTTAGTTAGTTTTTATACGGTAATATAAAATGATTTAATTTATGTTAAAAATATTGTTTTTAAAACTGGTTTAAACTTGTAAGAAAACGCTGATTTAATTTCCTTACTCTTAATTATGGTTTTATTTTGTGTATCTCACATTAGGAACTGATTATACTGCTCAACGTACGTTAATACCAACATAATTTTTTTCATCATTTCAATAATTATGAAACTTAAATTTTTCATGCTTTTTTTTCTGATAACGTAAGTGCAGTTTTATTCATTTCAAACTATGTTATTACAAACATCTTAAACTGCACTCGCTAATTATATCATTGGTACAAAATAAAAGCTACGTTTTATGGTATTTTGAAGCTTTTGATTTTAATTACCAATATCTTCCAATTAAAACTATTTCGTGAGGACTAAATCTTTTTTTTTGTTAATAAAAGCAAAAGGGAAATAATTTATATATTTGAATAATAGAGTAAAGTCTTGAATACTAATTTTATCTCACAGATAAATAAATCAAAATAAATTATTATTTTTTTTATTACTTTCTACATTTTTTCTCAGTGGACAATATTTTAATGAGTATATTCTCGTTAATGTAAAAATGTATTAAACTATATCCTTAATTAAAATAAGTTATTTCTTCTTGATTCTAAAACCTTAATCAATGCAGTAGCTTAGAATTTTTTTGGAACATATTATTTAGTTTTAGTATCATTAAATACTGCTGTAAACTAATTAATATTTGCTATTGCCTTCTCGAAAAATATATTAGATTAATCTCTTAAAGAAACACCACTCTTACAATCGACCCTGTATAGAAATAATTGGTAGAGTTATAATTTTTTGTATTACAATATATTTAACTAACTGTGATTTTACTTAATGTAACAAGCTGCTATTTAACATAAAAATTTCGGTATTTTCTAAAGTGTGCATAGTTCATCTACAAAAATGAACAAATAAATTATGAGAAATATTTTAAAGGTCAATTAGTTAAAATTTTTTATCTAGTTGATCAGAATTACCTGCTACGTATCTTAAATCGCATAAAATAAACTGATGCATGTAATTCAAGTGGGGAACGGATAAACACTCTTTTTTTTTGACAAAAGAATATTTTTTCACTGCCCAATACAGTATATTGCTAAATGATCTTCAGTTCTTTTATTTTTAAAATAAATTATTTCTTTATAGATTTTTCAGATTAAAATAAACACTAACAAATTTATAATTTATTTAAACATTTTTTATTTACTTTATTAATTTATAAGAAAATTGGAATAAGCACTAAGAATTTCCAAAAATGAGTTAAATTAATCTACAACTTCTAACATTTATCATTTTACGCTCATGTGCGTCTACATTACTTTAAATTTTAAGATCTTTTAAACATTTTCTTTATAATTCAGTTTTTTTTATGTATAACTATGCTTACATCAAAAAATATAACATCAGTTTTGAAACTGGTTTAATTTCCATTCAATAATGAAATGTTTGCATGATATAAAATTTACTTGTAACTTTGTATCATAAAATAATTTTGCATGATATAATTTTTTCATGCATAGCATAGACAAAAGTTAGTACATTTTATGCATTTCCGTCCGAAAAAATGTTTTTGCAACCAATGTCACAAAGTGATTATTCACAAGTAGGCTTGTTTACTTTCTTCTAATATTATATAGCTCCCTTCGAAGAGAATTTTAACTTAACTAATCAATTTATCTTCAGTTCTTTATCTGTTGAATAATGTATATTAATGGAATTGTTGGTATTTATGGCGCAAAAGCCAAATCTGGCTGTGCTGTGCCAAATAATTTGTATTTGTTAGATGAATGTAAGGAAGATAAAATAAAAAATAAAATAAAATTTTGACTAAAAGGAGAATTAAAAATAGAGTGGGATTTTTAGGGTATATATATTACAAAATTCAAAATTCAAAGTTTTTTAATGAATAATAAAAATTATATAATAATTTTATTTATAAATTTTTAAAGTAAATAAGTTTTATTCACTATCATATTTGACTGTAGCGAACGTATAATGTAGTCAACAAAAAAGTGAAATAAAATTTACTAGCATAAATTATTTTTTCATCGAAAAAATTGATCTTATATTTAAAAAAATGAGTTTTTATTAAAATAAAATTCATTGATTTCTCGTGCGCTCTGTTAAGTTACATGTGGTTACAGTCTATATAATATTAATTTTTCTGTTGAAAATTGAAAATATTTCAATTTTCTGTTTAAATTAAAAATTCAAAGATCTAAATCTGATTTTTGTGTCTAAAATATTTGCAGTAACAATATCCCCACATATATATTATGTGATTTTCGCATAAATAATTTGTCTTTATTTATTTATTTATTTCTTTTAAAAAATGTCTAATATTAAATTTGTGTTACTCAACAGTACCAAATGATCAATAAAACTTTAAGAAGTTATAACATGACAAGAAATTAGGAAATATACTGTTTCAATTAATAAGAGCTCACACACATAATCTGTATGACATTTCACTAAACCTTTAATTTCGCACTTGCATTTAGACGAATCTTATTTTTTTTATTTTGTTTTCATTTCAAACTATGAACAATGAAATAGGTATTAGAATAAAAAGTGCGATTTTGAGCATTTTCCAGTTTTCTTTTCACTAACTTTAAGAACTTAATAATAATTTGAATTGCACAAAATTGCAATTATTTCCAAACCCAAACGGAACTTGATTTGTTAGGTTAAAGTCGGGAATAGGGTGTCCCCTGGACGATTGGCGACGTTTAGGGAGCATTAGCGATTTTGGGGGGCGATAATAATTTAAAAATTGTGATTTTGTTATGGTAACCCTAAAAATACTCAATTCTTAAGTCACGTACGTTTGGTGACCTATCTAGGAAGTTGCCAATCTTCTAGGAGACACCCT
>BMAW01086819.1:559018-690426 GCA_019974015.1 Nephila pilipes
AAATTAGATGAAGGTGAAAAGTGTAGTGGATTGAATCAGAGATAGTGATACATATATGAAATATAAGGGAAAGAAAACGAAAAGGGATTGAAGTTTGCGTAAAGTTGATAAAAATTTGGGTACTTTTCCGATAAAGGGGGCCGTTGGAGATAGTTAATTTTTTTTCGCCAAGTGGGAGTTATATCACGGGCAAACGCAGTATAGCATCGAGAGGAAGGTAAATTCACACAATGGGATTTGGTGATTTTTTTTACGGCTCCCTTTAACGAACAAGTACCAAAATTTGTAATTTGTATTAACGAATAGCGGTGAATTTTCTTGCAATGAAGGAAATTTTAGTTAAAGTTCTAAAATAAGAATCGACTGTATGTGTTTGAAGTGATTGAATCAGAACGAGTGAATTGGCAAACCAATACTTTCTTAATCGATCCTAATATAGAATTGAAGAGCGAAGTGATATTCAAGGGAGAGCTATTTTTTTCTGTCTTTTCTTTTATTTGTACAGTGATAAATAAAGTAATAATGGAGAAAAGGCGTCACGAGAAAGCTTGAAAACTAGAAATTCCATTAACTATAAATCTCTTGGCAAATATTAATGTAATTTTACAAATTACAATAATATCTTATGAATGTAAAATTTATGTGTAAACAATTTTTATTAATGTAATTTTTTTTATTATTTTATTTATAATGTTATTGCTGTAATGCTTTGCTTAGTACTTTACCGGCGCAAGCGACTAAGTCTCCAATAAGGATACAACCGACGCTAAACGGAACATGTGTTTACTGTGTGTTTACGCCAATAAGGTCTGCACTGCGAGATTTGCACCTGCAAAATGGAAAAGTACTCTTTGTTTTACCATCGTAAAATACAAGTTTTATTAAACTCGGAGCTCTAGATTTGCATTGTCCTGTATAAATTATGAAATATTTCGATGTAAGCATGCTTTTGAGGGTAATTCCTTTTTGTGCATTTGGATATCTTCAGTGACAATGAATTTAAAAGAAATTTCGATCCTTTTAGTTTTCCACTTAAATTTTCATAAAAAAAAATATTTTCCACTCGTTTGTTTTTTAAACTTTAGGTACAAGCATTGTCAGCAAACCTGAAATTTTATTCAAATTATATTTAGATTATACAACCGTGGCCAAGAGTATTAAGCAACCCGTATTTTTCAGATATTTTTAAAAGCTATAGTCTGATATAAATAGTTTTCTGTAAATGATTATGAATTTTTTTTGAAAACCATTACAGTTTGTAAATAAAAAATGTACAAATAATTAAATAAATACAAATAATTAATCAAATATAAATAAATACAAATTAATATAAATAAATATTAATAAATACAAATAAATATTTACAAATAAATTAATATAAATAAATTATTTAATAAAAGCACACGAATAACTCAGTTTTGAATCCATTTTTATCGTTTGCTTTTAAACTAGTTTTGCTAAAATTCAAAGTTACTTTATTTCAGTCAAGCATAATTTCTATAGATAATCTGGAACATCAGTGAAATGATAACAGATAATACCAAAATATAAAGAACATAGACTTAATAAACGTTATTACATCCCGATACTAAGTAAGTAAGGAAACTGCTTTTTGGAAATAAATTTTTATTTAAAGTTGAGATTTCCTAGAAAATCAAATGTTCACGATGTGTTCATAGTATATTTTGTGACGTTTTAAGAAAATAGTTTCACACTTGAATGGATGAAGAACTGGGCGAGAAAAAGTTAAATCTAACCAGGAAATTCGAACTGTGATTCTTAGAACAATAAGAAATCGCAGAAAAAAGAAGAAAAAAGTAAATAAATAAACTTGATGGGCTCGCAGCATTGTTATCACAGGAAATTGGGTTCCCAATTAGTGCTAGAATTGTATGAAGAAGATTCACAGCTTCTGGTGTGAAAGATTGTAAAGTTAGAAGCCATGGTCCTCGCAAAAATCAAGGGACTGAAATTAAATTAGGCATTATCACACAAACTCTATAACATCAGACTATTCATGATTTTCTCATCACTAACATCGGTGACTTTTTGGTAATTTGTATTGCAAACAATTACAACCCCTTGTCAAACAAATAAAACGAGATTAGTTAACTTAGAAGGAAATAAGATGGTAGTGAATGAATTAGAGATAGTGATATTTAAACGAAAAACAGAATTGAATAAGATAGATAGCAACGACATGCAGATAGATTGTGTAAATTCGAGAGAATCATCAATCGTTTATACTGAAAAAAGTTGAAAGTAAATACTTATCAAAATAACAGGAGTCGAATATACTGTCATCGAGATGTGTTTGAATCGGAATGCGTGATGTGTTAAGCTAAGATTTTATTATTTGAACACAAACAGGATTAACTAAGTTAAGGGGGACACGAAATTTCATATTTTTCTATAGATAGTAATGTGTTATCCTTCTCTTACGTATCTTCAATTGAGGTTAGAAATTATTGGCTATTACTGTAAACTTTAAGGTGGTTGTGGAGTTATATAATGGAAGACAGTCGTCACAAGGTAGTAGTTTTTTCTTCAAAACAAGAAGGATGCCATATTGCAATTTAAGGCTGTATGACAGTCACAGATTCAGCAAAATGTCAGAGTCAGAGATTTAGCAAAATGTTCACTTGTGAAAGTTACACGAATAGCCAAAAACACGTTAATGCTCTTTAACCCTTTCAGGGGCGGTGGTATATTTTTATATTACATATTTAGCACCCTAAAACTCTCTGTAAAATTCCTTTCTTCACCACACATTTATCTTTAAATAATAGCTTATAGTGTTATTTACTTAAATTAGATTGCACAACTATGAAGAATTATTATAAAAATTATAACTTTGAATCTAAAGAAAGTTCTTAACATGTGGTTGTTTTATCCTTCACGGAAATGTTTCTAAAATGAATTGAAAATTTTAATGTCATCAGCAAACTAATCTACATGTTAGAAACTTTATGTAAATACTGCTAATTTCTCAAACAAAATATATAAAGTATTCGTTTCATACATCAAACTAAGTGGAATAAAATTTATACCGCCGCCCACACAGAAGGTTAGAGAGTAACAGATAGCAGCACTAAAATTTTTGAATCAGGCTCATATGTGACGGTTCACTTTATTACAGTGAAATATAGAGGTCGTAAATATGTTATAAAGTTCCAGTGAGGCAAAAATCAGACTTAGAAATTTAAATCAGGAAAAAAAGTTCTATTGCAAAGTTTTGCAAAGAACCGATTTAGCCACTTAAGGTGCGCAATTTTTATTATTATTATTAAATTACTGAATTAAATAAAAGAATTAAAAGTAAGTGATAAAATCTAGAGAAATGGTCAATAGTAAACTTTTTTGATATTGAAATTAAAGGAAACGATAAATTATTATATTGAATATGTTTAAGATAAATGTAATTAAAATTAAAACAAACGAAAAATTAATAAATTAAATATATTTAAGATAAATGTAATTAAAAATGAAGCAAGCGATAAGGAATTTAAAAGTGATCTGGTACGCCAAAATGTTTCACCTAAGACAATAGTCCCTTAGATGACTAATAAAAAATTATCAATGCCTTGCGTGCCCACGAAAAGACAACAAACAAAAGCTCAGGGGGAAAAAGGATTTTTCAAAACCTAAGCTATTGCAAAAAAATCTAAGAAAGCAAAGACGGAGGGAAAGTCTTCGCAGGTATCTAAAATAGAACTGGACGGAGACAGCAGATTAGGGACTTGTTGCAGATAGACATGAGACTTGCAGACGATAATTGACGTACAGAGTTCGCATGAAATAAAAGTAGACTATAAGTTACCGACAATAGAGGGACAGCAGTAGGGGCAGAACCCTCAGCGTACAACGCTTAAATACTTCAGAATAAAGAGATCTAATCTTTTTTTTTGACACATTTGTCCATCACATATGTGAGAGGGTTTGCTTCAAATGCGAACAATGACTGTGGACGGCTGGGTTTTGAACTCCTACGGATCTACGCATACTCTTAATTTTATTTATAGAAGCCTTATAATCTAGTTAATTTTTAATTAATTTTTTAAATAAATATATTTCTAAAAAATATTTTTAAAAGAATGTCACATGGAGACTTTCGATAGAAAAAAAAACTCGTTTGGCTTAAAGAGCTCCCTTCTGATGGATCGGAGTTACCTTCAGAAACAAGTGAGGAAGAAAATATCTTTTCAGTATATGCAATAAAAAATATGCCATATATTTTAATTAAAACTATAAATATATTTCTACTAAATTTTGTTTATTAAATTTATAATGTATGTATATTATTAATTTATGAATATTATATATGTATAAAAAAAGTTATACTTAATGCAATTAACACATGTTTGCTCAAATTGTCACTCTTAGAAATAAAAATACATCATTAAGTTCCCATTTTTTTAAAAGTGTTTTGAGATCCATACGTTTTCCAAATTAACTAACTAAAATAATATACCTTTTTTCATAAAAGTATTTCTTATTTCTTCGAAGGAATACGAAACAGCGAATGTAGAAATAAGATGTTCTAAAGGGGCGGTGGTGTATTATGTATACCGGATCTTAAAAATCAGGAAATAAATAAAAATTAATTTTACCACTTGATATTTTGTCCTTTTAACATTATTAATATATATAAGATGGATCTTAACTAAAATTTAATGTTTTTTTTATACACCGCCCCTCAAAGGGTTAAAGCAATCTAGAACCGTCTTTTGGTAAATTATTCGGTGACAAAAACATGAATTGCCTCCCATTTCAGCAAGGTAACACATCATTGCAACAAATCAATGACATCAATGCTGTGGATTCTTCAAAATAATATCCACGCTTTACACTAGCTGCCACAATCGCCAGCCTTAGCTAATTGCATATCTGCGAGATTTTTTAAGGCAGATATGCAATTAGCTAAGACTCAATTACGTCCAAAGAGTAAATTTAACTTAAAAGTGTTCTTGAACAGGCTTGGATTGTCATAAATGCTGGACATTGTAGTAAACTAGTGGCTTGTATGCCGAGTAGAATTATTGCTATTATTAAAATTAGGGGTGGATGATGATACAGATATATAAAAATTGTTAATTAATATTCCTTATATTTATTGATATATACTTTGTTTGCTTTTTGTTTATCTCACAACTGTTTTTTTTTAAAGAAAAATGCTTTTTTATAGAGTGCCTAATAACCTTTGACAAAGATGTGTATTAATACTAGACATATAACGGTACATACTGGGGCTATAAAAATTAAGTGTTTACTTTAAGAGTTATAAAAGAATATGTATTAAATGAAAAGGTTTCTATCAAAGAAAATAAAGACCTTTTCAAATGCCTTTTTTTTCTTTCATCATTTTCTACTTCTTATTTATTGGTTACAGTTTCGAAGTGCATATAATAGTTAATGCTCTAAGTTCAAGCAAATTCAAAAATTTATTTATCCTTTTACAATTATTCATGAAATTTGTATAAACCTAATAATGAAAATAAGTAATAAAAATGTACATTCATGCAATAGTAGTAGCCTCGGTAGCCTAGTGGTCATGGTCACAGTCGCACCTGGGGGGGGGGTTTCGCCGAGTCGTGGGTTCGAACCCTGATGCCAATAAAAGTAAGCCGTGTAGCGGGGCTGATGCAGATTAAATCTGTCGAAGTCCTCTCAATGGTTTGGAGTTTGAGGTGCCTGATAAGGTGTTGCTTTCGACTCTTAACTGTGGTTCAAAGTTTTGAGGTCCGTCCCCAATAACCTTGGTGCTACTTCTCAGTGTAAAGTTAATAAACAATAGCAAACACTTCTGCAATAGTAATTAAATAGTAATGAGTGTAATTTCTTCGCACTTCTTACAATCTTTATGTACAAAGTTATGTCAATGTGCACTAAGAATTGCATTTTAATTACATCGTATTAAAATGAATCTGGTAAATAAAAAAAAATATTTGAATGTTAATAAGTAGAGCCAAAATGCAAATATATTCCAAGGTGTATTTTAATCCAAATTGAAGTATTTTAAAACTTTTAACAGATTTATAATCTCAAATGCATTCGTAATTAATTTAGTGTATATATCAGCAGTCTGTGTTAAAGATAACTCAAAGTAATTACAACACACGAATGCTGAGTGGAATTCTGCAACAATTAATTATAATATTTCGAAAGACAGAAGAGACACTTTCTCTCCGGAGCAAGACAGTAATTCACTCCGGACAAAGACTCATGTTTCTTTCTTACCTCTTATCTTCGGCATTTTCCTCGTCTTAAGATTATCTTATGTCCCTTCTCAGATAACTTTTGAAAATCCCTTCTCTCCTTGTGCAAGCAAATTTTCTCGTGAAGAGTCAATATGTGTGGGTGTACAGCTCCGAAAGGAAAATCCACCTGCTTGAAATCATAATAAAGACGTTGTTTGGTTGATTTTTATACGAATTTCCAATAAAATCTTCTGTTAGGTATTCAGATATATGAGAAATGTTGTAGGTGGTATTTTAAAATGTTGAATCACAGAGGCTGGCGTTCTTTTCTTAACACGTATCAAATGAATATAAGGGTGTATTATATCTTTTCTGTTATAAAGCCATCTTGAGTCATAGATCTAGCGATCTTTTCTTAGAACGTATAAAAGAGTATGTTAAGGCTTATTATTTTTTCTGTTTTGTAAAGTCGTTGTAAGTCAGAGAGAAAAGAAAATTGTTACTTAGAATTTTGGATTCGAATTGGTATCCAAACATTTTAAAAGTTTATCATTGAAACAATGATTAAAAATAGATTTTTGTAAAAGGTTGGTGTGATTACATAACTAATACCTGTAGAAAATTTAAATTGCTTATTGGAAACAGTTGTATTATTATAATATAGTTGATAATAACTAAATATTAAGAGCAAGAAACCACTAATAAAATCGCAACTATTTATTTTAATGTGATAAGTTATGCAAACAATGATGCTATTAATTTATGAATTAAAATAGCATACCTAAAATAATTATTAGCATAACCAGTTCTTGGAACTTCAAGTAGTCGTCAGGTATGTAACACTTGATCCTCATTGTTCAGCTCTTGTGCTACATCTCATTCTTATATATTAGTCAAAAACCATAAACTTTGATTGAAGATACTCAAGAGCAATATAAAATACTTTATTTCCTTACGAAGTAAAAATAAGGTTGCTGTCTCTTGAATCTAAATTGTCTTAACAATTGTATGTTATGATTTAAAAATGAAATCTTAGCTTACCAATTCAGTCGTTTCGATTCAAACACTTCACAAAAACAGCCGATTCTTGTCTTAATACTTCAACTAGAATTCGCTTTTATCCACAAAAATATTTCAGGGGCTCCTATCCAAATTATAAATCTAAATCAGCAAATCGTTATCTTTTATTTCTCTTCATTTCTTTCAATTCTATTTCATTTATATGTCATTATCCCTAATTTTCTTCCTTTCACTTCTATCTCTCTAATTTACCTAATAACGTTTCATTTTTATTTGGAACAAATTTTAATTTTTTACAACTCAAATTAATGTAAAGTTACCATGATTAATGAAGAGAAACTCGTGAATAGCCTAACGACACAAGTAAGCTTTCGGAAATAAGAAAATTGTGTTTTCAAAACAAAATTAAAATCATGCTTAAATTATACTTTTGAATATTTATGTGTTTTATTAATCATTACAAAATCCCTTTAAAATTATGAGGAATTATATCAAACTATTAGTAATTCAGAGTTCATTCTCACATTAAATAAATATAAATCGATCACCACTTGATCACCAAGGTCCTGACACGGTAATCTCAATTAGCAAATTCATTGCAACACAAAGAGAAACAACGGGGTATTTCTGAAACCAATAAGCAATAATAACACGAATCTAATCAAAATAAGCAATAAGAAGGAAATAAGTTTTGGTTTTAACTTTTTGTGCATCATTCAGGGGAGAAAAAGTATTCAACAATGCACTGTCACATCCTACCATAATGATATGATATTTCGTGCTTTCTAAAACCTTACAGAAAATTCGGATTCTACATACATGGACAAAGCCTAAGTTTTTCTCGAGGTGGTCTATGTTTATGAGTTTGTTATAGCTACGATCATTTATATGCACACGCATCTAATCATGAACACAAGAGGCAATAAAAGAGGCTTTTAATTTCAATAGTGAGTCAACTTTATTGAAGGAATGAAAATAATTTTATAAATAAGCTGGAAAGAAGTTTTATTTATAATGATAAGAAAAACAATTGAAACAGAATTTTAAGCGAACAACGTTTTAAAATAAATATTCAAATCATCCCCCCTAAATGGAGACAACTACTTCTTTTAAAAGTAATTAATACATTGATTCGCTTTTGAATCATTGTTGTTTAAAGTAAATATTTTTTTTTGTTTTTTATTAAACGTAATTTTTCATACTTCAGCGCACTCTATTGGAAATGTCTGCAATTACAAAAATTGCATTTTGTTTTCTGGATGAAATGCTAAATATGACACACAATATTGTGCACGGCAGACATATTGGTCAATATCCGTTCCATATTCGCTTCGGCTCGAACAAATAAGTAACCTTGAAACTTAAGGACTTCCTATTGACTTAGAAAGAATGTTTTCTTTATGCCAAGATCTTGGAATTCATCCGTAAGTGTTCGAAGCAATGATAATATATAGACATTTTCTTTATTCAGTATTTGTAAGTCTGCAAAAAACAAGTAGCTCTTTTTATAATAACTGCGAAATGATTTTTTCGTGCTAGATATGTTATAGTTGGTAAATAACGTTATTTTATTTTCTTTCTCTCATTATCATTTCAATATGGTCAATGTATAATTTAGGGAAATTTTTGCTATAGTTTTATTAACCATCAAAGAGGCTTTTGTTTTCTTATACACTCAAAATGTCGTCCCCGAACACTTTTCAGATTTAAAAGGGAAAATGTACGAGACTTATTTAATCTAGTTTCTTCAGACTTATTCATAATAAGTTCAGGTTGAATTGTAATCGTCTTATTGAAGTACTAGTGTTAAGAACAGAAATTATTACTTAAAGAGAAATTTTTTTGCTTTCATTTTACAGCAGCAATAATCACAATCAACTTAAACGATATATTCAGGTTCATTATTTATTGTTTGCTTTAATTTAATCACCTGAAAAAGAATATTATTATCAGCTTCAATATTTTGTCGTTTCCTTTAATTCTAATATTTAATTAAATAATTTGTCTTTTATAGCATAATCATTTATTTTATTCCTTTTGTTATTAAGAGTTGGCATTGTTTTTTGTTTGGTAGAAAGTTTTATGTTTTGGATTGCAAAGAGAAGAGAGAGATGAAGTAAATCTTAGCACCTTTGGTGACTGAATATGTTTTTTATAAAACTTTGCATAAAATAAATTTTGTATTACTATCTTAAGAGCTGCGCCATGAAACATTTCTTTTACTTTTAATATGATTTAACACCATTAAAGATTTTATTGCTTTTCAGTAGTATTTCTAATTTATGTGATATATGCAACGAACAAAACATTTCATTCAAGAAATGATTGAATGATTGATTCTTTCAATTAAAAACGATTAATTACTTTGCAAACAAAATAAACTTTGTAAATGGAAAACCATGCACATTGCTTAGGCTGATTAAAACCAACTGGAGCAGTTCCCCCCTTTTCTTTATAATGAGGTTTATAATTAATACCAAACCTTAGTGAAGCATAATCATGAAATTTCGTTTTATTCATAAAAATGTATTTTGAATAATTTTTAAATCTTAGAGAGGGTCAAATTTATTTTGTTTACTTAGATATTGCCAACTCCTACATTATACAATCAAATATTACACAATGAAGCATAACTTAAATTAAAAAATTCAGATTTGCAGTTATCATTGTAAAAATTATTTAATTATTTGCTTGCACACCTTACCTATTTAAGCAATTGTCACCTTTATTCATTGATTCTAAAGAATAAAAAATCACTCAAGCAATGAAGAGCTATGAATGAATTAAAATTTAAAATTACGGCTCTTTGCGAAAGGAACAGTCTTAGAATTTATTTCATAAAAATATCACTGCATTTACAACATATTTCACTGTGAATAAGTCGAAATGCTGTTAAAAAAAAGTAAATGAAGAAATCTGTCTCTACGATAAATAACATCCTCTTGACTTTCTGATGAATTGCGAACCTAAACAAAGCTGAGGACTTCTTGTATTTCACTTCAGTTTTTTGTTGGTAAACTTTCCGCTGAGGTTGCACATACGTTTTTGTGTTAAAAACGTTTTCATATATTTTCGTATATATCATCGTAAGTACATTCCGAGTAACTTGCGTCAAAAGAAACATCATTTGCATTTCAAAGCATTTAATAACGCAAAAATGTATGCAAAGAAATAACAAGCTTGATGTGTGTTTGCTGTTTATTTTTAAAAGTTTAATAACGCAGTATTGCAAATTAAATGAAATGAGTTGAAATATGTGCGAAATATTATATATCCATATCAAAAAGTGACGTAGAACAAATATTTATATTTTAGAAGTTATTTTGGAACGTTTGCTTTTCATGTATTTTGTTTCAAATGTATGTTTATGCGCTTTATGAAGAATTACTAATGTATATAAGAGATATATTTTGCATTGCTAATTAGTTTAAATCTTGTGTTTTCTGTATAAATAACCGTAATGTTATCCATACGTAGGCAATTCGGCTAAATTATTAGTGATAAATATTATTATCAAAAAATAAAAAATTCTTATTACTTTTAACATGAAATAAAATTATTTGATTTAAAATTGTTACGTGGAGCAATTAATCACATTAAAAAATATGAAATTAACAATATGGGATAGAATACTCTTTTTTTAAAATTAAATCGGATATTTACGAACAATTCTATAGCTTTGTATATGATATAATTAAATATTATACTTCGCTATACTTATGAATTAATATATAAAATTGTAAAACCATTGGTAATTATCATTCATTATTGATCTTATATAATATAAAAAAAACTCATAAAATCTATTTGCTTACGGTAATCAAATAATAGCACTTCTGTATTTCCCTTGAAAATATTAATTTGTGCTTATGATGCAAATATATTCATGCAAATTAATTTTTCTTGTTATCTGATATTCTAAAATTCATATTTAAAACTTAATCTCAATTCAATAAATCATCATTTAATAAGTTTATTTAATTTTTGTCCTGCATATTTTGAAACATTTATCGCTCTATAACGAATTGTCTTCGTTGTAATTGATACTAAACCTCTTCTTCGTAATAAGATATTTATTTAAGACTAATAATTTCGAGGTTTACATGTTTATGATTAATAAAGTAGCCAAAAGAAATGATTGTGCAGTGGGAGAATAGGCTCCAATCATAGGTGTGAATTGGAGAATTACGATTATGAAGAAATGACTAAAATGGAAGAGTGATATTGTGTAGCATTAAATTTATTAAAACAAATAAGATTAATCTTCACATAAACTCAATGTAACATATCTGGAAGAGGATGTCAGTGGTGTCCTAATCGTTGAAGTAATCATAATATGAATGTAGGTGCTTTGTGTGTGACTCGCGAGTGTGGCGTGTCTGTGTGGGTGTGCTTAGGAATGTTGAATGTGCCAAATTCTTGCCGAACACATTTCAATGTGCCACCAGGATGGATGAAGGACAACCACAAAGAGGAAGAAAGAGCTCTTTCTTCCTCAAATTGCGATTCACATTTCTGAAGGTTGACTGACAAATGACACTCTTCGGGTCTTTCATGTGATAATCAAAATGCCCAAAAGGGACGATCTTAAATTAAAACCACTTATTTCATGATCATGGGGACAACCAAGTATCGTAATACAGAAACATATTTACTCAATAGTAATCAGCAAAACATTTAATCTCTTTATTATTTAAATAAATAATATGAATAATAAAATAATCACATTTTAAATAGATAATATGAATATGAATGATGTATATAATATGAATATCAATATTTGTAAATTTGAATAATGATAAGGAGCAGATTTAATACTTTTTATTAGGCCAAAATATGCAATAATACACTTATACAAAAGGAATAGAAATGACCACAGTACATAAATATTAAAATAATGGAGGCCATGAGGGGAACGAACCCGCGACCTACACGTAATCGCACGACTATTCGCGTATTTATCCAAATGTTGTAAAGAAGAATTCTACTTATCAGGATAACTCAAAACAGTTGACTTCAAATCACTGGATCTTATTCAAGTAAACTTCTATCCACATGATCCGAGTCAAGTATGCACACTTAGTATATCGCTATACAGTTGCTGTAAACTATACAGTGTTTCTATGAATCTCTATATAATTATTCTATCCCTCTCTATTCACTTCACCTTTTTGACATAGTAAGACTAATTTATACACATCACGTAACTTTTATAAGGTAATGTTTTCACATCAAATGCCTTAGTAAAATCGCTTCAGATGTTATTTCAAGTGAATTGTGCGGGAAAACCCGTATCAATTCTGTTTTTCTAACTGTGCCCCAGTGGAAAAACTGTCTTTATATTCGTCGTTCCTCCATAGTAAAAGCTTCATTTCATTTATTACATTTCTTTTCAACTGTGTGACACCTTTGCTTTACTATTTAGGTTATGAACCATCAAGGTTCGATAAATAATCAATCAAGAAAGTTTAATTGGGTTTTACTTAACATGGAATAGTTCAGAAATCAATATTAACATATTACGAATGTGGAGCGTTGATTAAAGCGCTATTTCTACCCAAGATTACACAGTCGAACTTCTCTATTGTGAATCAGGGAGATAGTGAACTCACACTTATAATGAAGTGTTAAACTAGTCATAACTTGACTCCTATATTCACATACAAATCACACACACAACAAATTCACATACAATCTTTATAACTCAAACATTTCATAAAAGCCCAATTAAATTTAGAGCTATTACTAATGGATATAATACTAATTTTAGAAATTTATAGAAAAAAAAAGTAATATTAGAAAAAAAGATAAAATATTATAAAAAAAAATTACAGAAATTATTGATAAATTAAGTTAGACTATCATCATTAAAAATAGTTCAGATACTTTTAAGAAAATTAAAAATAAAGATATTTATGCTATAAATAGTAATGATTTTGAATACCGATTAAATTTAATAAATCAAGATAATCAAATAAAGATATAATTAATTCTTTTCAGAAATTATAATATTATTATTTTATCTCATGAAAAATCTATATCATCAATAAATTGTGTATTTATTTTAATTTCATTATTAATGAAATTAAAATAAATATAATGATATAAATAAAGGAATTAAAGGAGGAGGAATGTAAAAGCATTAGTTTAGTTAACGCGAATTTGCGTTATTATGAACTTTACTTCATAGATAAAAATATTTCATCATTTTTTTTTTATAAATGCTATAAATAAGTAATTTATTATTAGATTGCATACATATTTTTTACATATTATACCTCCAACACACGCACACAAACACAAACACACACACACACATATATATATATATATATGTAGAAGGTATCCATCCGGACAAAACACCTCCTGGTGCTTTTGAGTTTAGGGGGGAAAGTTCGACTTTGACGTTTACTAGTTCAATAACGAAACTCGAAGTTGAATCATTATTTTATTTTATGGATAGGGGAGATGAATAGTTATAATATTATTATATACAGGTTATTTCAATTTTCATAACTAGTTCATGGGAGAAAGATAGATGGTAACCCAATTTTATTGCCTATCGGCGATGGGCTTTGGAAAGCGCGCTAGTTTTTGGAGCTTAGCTACATCAGGAGAAGAGAGAGAACTAAACGCTTCTCAGTTTTGTTTAGGAATAGGGGGTGCTGTGTGAGCTATCACATGACCCTGATTCGTGGGGCCATCTATCAAACAATTGAGGAACTAGTTCTACAATATTATTAAAAAACAGTTAATAAATTGATAATTACCTGGAAAATCCTACACACTCACACATAGACACACACGCATTCACACACACATACACACACACTCTCTCTCACACACACATACTCTCTCTCTCTCTCTCTCTCACACACACACACACACACACATATATATATATATATATATGTACATATATACATTTACAATACTAAATTAAAATTAAAGTAAAATTTCAAAAAAATAATTGGTGTTAAAAATTTGAAGTGAATGATTTGAAAGATATTAGCCAACCAAATGAATATAATAATAGTTAGAAAATAAAACAGATAATGAAAGAATATTATAAATGAAAAATAAACAACTAGAGTAATCTTACGAAATGAACGTTATAAGTTACATAATTGAATCCAATTTATATATTAAAAGAGAAATAAATATGAGCATCCTAATTTCTGTCCATCTTTTACTCTAGATTGTTCCGATTATATAAATTCCAAATAATTTATGCAACTCATTTCATTTCGATTCTATCACTTATTGTCTCAAATGCAAAATTCTCATTTTACTCTGAAGATCACACTAATTTATTCAGCCGTGAGTCCTTCGCTTCCAGATCGCTCTGTAACAATTAAATGCATTTCTCTCAGGGGATAAGCAATTTCATCCCATGTCTGAATGACATCTGTTCTCAATCCAAACGCTTAAATGGTAATAAGTCTTTCTGAAAAGATATAGATTTAAAAAATTGTTTATGATGCTTACAACCCTCAAGACATTATTGCGCATTTCTGAAGATGATGTTATTGAATATTTTGAAAATTTCTTCACCTTTGAATTCTCAGAATGTTTAATTATTCTTTAAATTATTATTTGCTTGTCTGCTGTTCGATTTCTCGGATATCCTTTTACGATTGCTTTTAAGCTTCTTGTGAGGGATTTTGTGTAAAGATTAGAGATTAATTTTATAAAGGAATGTGTTTTTATTCATAAGTATAATTATAGTACATGACTTAATGAAAATAATTAATCAGCTATAAATATACATTTTATAGTTTCTTTTATTTCTATGAGCATTCTTAATATATATATATATATATATATATATATATATATATATATATGGGGGGAGGATTTTTATATGTGACAAGCGAGGGTAATCTCAATAGATGGCGCTTTGCGTGAAGAGACAGAGTGGTGGGGAGGAGACGAGAAAGAAAAGCCACCGGGAAAACACTTGGAGTAACCTTCAACGCGAAGAAAACCCTTACTTATTACCTGGTTCTAAATACTAAATCTAACCTAGAAAGTATTTTTGACAAATATCTTATTTCAATTCTTAACATTTTGAAGCGTTTAATCTGTTAATTCTATTGAAAACATTATGCGAATCGAATAGTAAACGCATTCTGTTTATTTGAATTTGTTGTATTTCTTTTTTTATGAAACCCATTTCATCTAACTTTTGATGTGTTTCACGATTGATTGAAAAACATTTCTGATTGTTTTCTTGCTTACTTTAATGCAAAAATTTATTTTTTGAAATTTAACTTTTCATGAGAGTAATTCCTTTTGCTTCTTTATAATCGGGAAAATAAACAAAAATACGTATAGGATAAAGTATGTATAAATGAAACTCTTATATTTTAAATGCAATATAATATATTGTGTTTGAATCATAAAATAAATTTTAGTTTTCGATATATGTTTTTGCTAGTGAAGTATTACTAATATAAATGAGTAAAAATACGCAAAATTCCTTCGGATAATTTTGACACAAAGTTGGTGAATCTCTTCTTCGTTTATAATTGAAGATGTGTAAGTGATACTATTATTTATGTATACATATTTTAAAATATTTCAGTTGGAAATAATTCTCAACTAGCATAAGTTTAAAACCATATTTTAATTTATTGTTATTAAATATTTTATATAATCTTTTATTGATCTACTTTTTATTAATAAATAATGTTCATTATATTTCATACATTTTTCACGAATTATGAAGTAATGTTAATTTTTCAATTTTTTTATTTCTAAACAATGTTTATTATCTTTTATTCTTTTATTTTTTAACAAGTTTTAATATATTTTACTATTTTATTAATTATTATTTCTTACAATTTATTGTTTTATTTATTATGTTTAATAGATATTTTACCTATTATTATTCAACTATTCAATAATTGTTACTACTATAATTTATTATTATCATTAGATCGCTGTCTGTCAGCTGAACTTCTTGGAATTCTTTAAAATGTAATAGAATAGGTACGTGTTTATATCCGTCATCGCATTCAACTAATTTTCAGATTAAATGGCAGCTCAGGAAAAAAATGACACATTCAGTTGTTTTAAAATATTTCTCTTTGATCTAAATTCTTTTAAAAATTCTCAATTTAACTGAACAGTGGGATATTATTATGTATGTGGATAGCCTTATTACTTATTGAAATTATCTCGTATATCAATAACTGCTACAATGAAAGTTACTAAAAATTGTTAAACATGTCTAGAAGAACCAACTTTGATGAAATTTACATATCTCATTGATTAATGTTGAAATGTCACAATTTTGTTGTATAACGAACTAATTAGCTAATTACACAAATGAAATACTATAAATTAAAATCCTAGTCAGATAATCTTCTTAGTTTTAAATAAATGTTTGAAACTTTTAAGGAACCGATGTTGAAATGGGACAAATTATGTAAATGTCAGGGTGTTTATATTACGAAAGCAATTAATTTGTCATAATATAATGAGATAATACATAATATAGCTTATATAATAGATGGAAAGTTATTGACATATTAACTTCAAGTGTTGGAAAAGTTATATATAATCGTTGATTAACATTAAAAATTGGCTTCATTTTTTTAAAAAAAAACTTTTTTCTTGAAAATTGAAAATAAAATATTTGAAAGTTTTAAAATAAGTTATTAAGATAATTTTATACAGTATAATTCTATAAATATAGTAACGAGGCAATTTCCCTGAGAGATTTTTTGATTGTTTAAGAACGTCGAACTCTGAAGCACGAGAGTTATTGTTGACAGACTTCGTAGTATTAAATCTTTGTCAAGTGTTGAGCTGTTTAAGCTGGTATCTCCCTCTCCAAACTTCTACATAACGCCATTGGGAGAACTTTTCATGTAAGAAATTTCCATTTGACTCATATCTTATTTTAATCCATTTTTAAGTTGAATATGATATTTGTTCACTGTATTTTTATTTAGATTGCAACTCAGCCATTTTTCAATCCATAAAATATTAATTTAGTTTATTACGAGAGACAGTAGTGCGTCATTAATATGAAAGAAAGAAAATTTTTGATCTCAGTACTATTTTAATTTTTAGTAAAAAAATAGTATTTAATTTTACTTTCTATTGATACTCAAAGTTTCACTCAAGCTTAAGTGAGATAAAAGAAATAAAACAATCTTTAAGTCAAATATTTATATAATATAAGATTTTATTAATTATTTTTTTCTATAATTAGTAAAACATACAAAGATGCAATTTTTTTAAAAGTTCAAATTTTCCATAATTGTGTATGAAGTTATATAAAGGTATTTCAACTCGTATGTGTTATGTTTAATTTTTAGAAGAATATCGCGCGTCTAGCCCCAATACCTTAAATAGTTTTTAATTATAACTCACTTTCAAAATGAAACGATTACTAAGATATATGTACTAAAATACCTCGTTCAAATGCTATTTGAACTTTTTGAAACATTATTATTACTTTTTCTATAAAAAGAATAATCTCGCTGTAATTTATGCATTCCTCTTTTAAAATCAAAATTAATATCTTATAGTTTACCATATATTTTTTTTTTAAAAAAATGAAGATTATTTTAATTAATTTTTGAATACTCTTTTGGATGCAGACCAAAGTAATTTAAATAAATAGATGAATATTTTTCTAATAAAACAGAGAAATTTATTACATATTTTCATGGCTGCAAAATTTTATTTTCCATTTAATTTTCTATGGTCGATAAAACTAAAACTTTGTGTGTGAGAGTGTTTTCTGAAAATTTTTTTTGCTCTTTAACTAACCTTTCAAGTGATTCTATTAAACTTGTTTGTGAAAAGCATAGGATGTTGTGAGTCCTATTTTCTTTAAATTACATTTTCAAACTTTCAGTCAGTAAAATTAAAAAAAAGTACTTGTTCAGATAGTTCTACGACTTGGAATGTTGCTTTTGATAATATTAATATTAAATAATGAATCAAAAGAAATTTATAGCCATAACCACCCGTTTTAGCTCATTTGATGGTAAAATAAAATTTAATAATATATTAAGTGTGTAAGCATTTACTCTAACCGGATATAATCTTCCAAGAGAGAGAAATATCGCATATAATTTATGAAATGTTTTTTATTTTGCACAATCATCTATTCATTAGATAACTTAAAATGAGTTTTATTTACATGAATTATTTGATAAGTATTTGCTAGAGCGAAGTAATGTATAAGTAAAATGTTATAAAAAAAGAAAATTTTACAAATTTAAGCAATGCACTTTATTTCTTAACACAGTTGGTTTTAAAAAAATTAATACTGAAGTTTTCTTAAGTATTTTTCTACAACATATTAAAAATTAAACATATCTTAGAATTTATTTGTTAATGTTTCGTATAAGGTTGGATACTAAGGTTGTCCATTTTTTTAAACTTAAATATATTTATATCTGAATTACTTATCTTTAAATAAGGGAATAAAAAAGAATTTTCTTTCCTTCAAAACAGAAAGTTTAAGTTACGATAAGCAATCAAAAACTCTAAATAGGCTTAAAATCGGAAATTAGTTTGGAATTTTAATTTTTCGTTGCTGAAAAATTAAAATGGTCTTTTTAGCATATTTTTTTACTTAAATGCATTAAACTAGTTGTATATTTATACGTAAGAGCTTCCATTTTTTTTTTGAAGTTATCATTTATAAATTTTTAAACATTTAGTTTCATTCTTCTACAAAGTTGTTGCACTTCTGTAAGGACTCATTACACTCCTCTAAAAACGTAATAAACTCATAGTGTAACTTCTTCTATTTTTATTGTGTTTTTTAAAAAAATTTCTTTAATTAAAACTGCACTTGAGTATGTCAGTTTTCCTTTGTTTTAATTATTTTAAATATACTTTTAACCAGTGGCGTATTCAGAAAATAATTTTCGGAAGTACATATCGTCATGCTGTGCCAGAAGCAATTTTTTATTTTAGAATTAATACCTGATAAGAAGTAAATAAAACGATATACCAATCTTATTTCCCTTATATAAAACTGTTCAATTGGGGATATAATTTTATATATAATAAAAATTTAAAAAGTGAAGATAATTTTTAAAAAATAAATAAGAAATCATGAAAATAAAATTTATGTTGCATATCTCTCTCTCTCTCTCTCTTTATCTACAACCACACAACCAGATGCATTCTCTTAGAGACAGTAAATATTTCTCTATTCTTTTCTCGGGATTCAGCCGAATTGAATGCAGATTTCACTTAAAGAAACAGACAGAAGTTGCATGACGCAAGATCCGGCTAATAAGGCAGTTGGTCTAATACTGCGGTGTTGTACTTCAATGACAATGCGGAATGAGCTGGAGCATTGCCTTGGTGAAAAACATTGTCGTAAGGATTATTTGACAATCTCTGCAGTCTCAGAAATTTTCATGAATACTTTACAAATGGTGAGATCAAATAAGATTACCGATTGTTTCGATATTGTCATCCCTATTTGACGGGGAAGGGTGACTCGAGCGTGAATAATCTTCAACGTCTTCTCTGTCCACTTGAAAATGCCCAAGCCACTCAAAAACACGTGCACGCGATAAACATTAATTAATATACACTTCTTGCAATAAGTTATAAGTTTTAGTAGCAGTTTATCCATGTTTTATATGAAATTTTATAACATTACGTGGCTCACTTATTTTCCAGTGAAACAAAACGAAACAAAAACAAAATATAACTCTGATGCGGACGAAGGCTACGGCTATATGGATTTGTTTACAGACGCGAGAGAAACTGCATTCATTCGTGCTAAATATCTGACGGTTGTTGGCGTACTTCTTTAACAGCGCCGTCCTGTTATTTACTTGCCACACCTTGTATATTATAAATGAGATTCATGCATGGGTGTAAAATATTTTTATTATAATATATTACTTTTAATTATTTATATATGATATCTAGCAGTATTCGTAAAATTGTTGATGTTTTTTTTTATTATTAATTAAAGAAAATCTATGTGAAGCTAGAGAAATATTTCTTCACTGGTTTAGATAAGATATATGATAACCATTTCAGTATTTTAATGAACATTTATAGAAAATATTAAGCAATTTAGTATCCGGTTTTTAAAAAACAAACATAAAATAGAATGAAAAGATTGCGAAATAAATTCCAAGGATCATATTGAAAAGTTTATTAATTTAATTATTTAAGATAAATGCATTTTATTTACAAGTATTAAAGGCTAGTAGATCGCCATTAATTCCTTAAAATAAACTTTTTTATCCGTATTAATGATAGAGATAGCGATATTTATTAATCTGAATATCAAGGATCATGATTAGTTTTGAAATTACTTATTTTTGCAAATAATAAGTAAGCTTTAGTAAATATATAAAAATATTTTCACATTGTTACGTAAAGAATGTCTCGAGAAGCTAGGCTTTCAAGTGCTTAATTCATAAGTAGTAAATGTTAAATTCATAAGTATAGTTATGAAGCAATCGATAAAGAACTGTTATTGCAGCAGCTGTCTCATTTGTAGATTTCATCAGAAACCGAGAATTAATGTGATATTTTAATTTTTAAATATTTATTACAAGAAATCGAGTTTTTGCATTAATTTGGGGATAGAAATACTAAATAATTCTTATAAGTTAATTAGTATGTACCCATTAAATATATTTTTCAGATGTTTAAATTATCAAATTAATAACTAATAAAGCATTTTGTGATATTCATCTTTGTCGCTCCATCCTCCTAAAATATTATTCATTTTAATCCGAAATAACAATAAACAAATAAATAAATAAATAAAAATGGAATTTCAAATTCATATATTAGTAACTTTATTTATGACAAATGTTAGAAATGATGCTACAAAAGTTATAAAAATGGCTTTCACGTGTAATAATATTTGAAATCTCACGAACTACAAAATAAAATTCAGAAAAGGATCAAAAGAAGTATTTCACAACATTCAGATAATTTTGATTCGGATTTTCAAATATCAATTACTGCTCTCTTGGGCAAATTAAATTAGGTTTTAAGAAATATTATAAAATATGAGAAGAAATGTTTAATTTCAGTAATTAAATACTTAGTCCTATCATGCATAATATATGTTTGTATTCCTTTTTATATGAATCATTTGCAATTATACATGTTGTACAGTAATTGTTTTATACTTCTGAACTGTAAACAAAGAAATGCCGAACTGAATTGTAATTATCAATAATTGCATTTTTAACATTTCTTGAACTAAATTTCAAAGAAAAGTTCTTAAAAATTATTAGAGCTTTTGGAATTTTTTAAGTTTAGTTAATATACTTAAATTTATACCGGTGAATATATAGGAATATATCAATAGTTATTCTAAGAATTCTTAGGAACTACATTTAAAGGTATAAGCGTTGGTAAGGGATAGAAGTTTCTCTCTTAATGGCAGACTTTCTGATACAGTTATAGTTATTCCTATATCTACTAGAGTTTACACTGATCAGAGCAGAGAAAATAGCCTTAATACTCTCGGCGAAGGTACCAAAAACAGTAGTACAATTTTCGTCAGAACTGCTTTGCTCTTGGGAGCACTTTTGCGGTTTAATTCATACAGGAATGTTTCTGTATCAAAATAGTTCTATAAGATCAAAATGGTTATGTCGTTTCGTCGAATCCTCGGAAGCATCACTTTTTTATTTTGGTTTTATAAGGCTTTACTATCATGAAACTCTTTATTTTAATACACTGAACCATGACTATTTTAACAATATCATTTCCAAAATACTGAAGGTAGTTTTATTTAGTTTAAATGCTTAGGGAAAAATTTATATGGTTGACAAACTTCCTTTTATGTTTACCCCTAGGTATAGGTAACTATGGTAGCTTACGAACAATAATTGCCTTTGACTAGGTATATAATTTCAATAATAATTCACTGTGTTTCATAAGGAATTTTTTGTTTAAAATGGAGCGTGATACAGTTAGGAGACATTGGTAAGAAATGTATTTTTTTAGTTTAAAAATTTCTCTATCTCCACTATTTTTCCATTTTTAAATCAATTTGCTACATTCCAAAGGGAGTTATATTTCTAAAAAGTAATATGCAATTCGTATTGTTTGTTGTTTTACTCGTATTCATCATTATCGTTCTTATAAGAAGAGTTTAGAATGTTTATTTTTTATATGGTATCTATATAAAATATGAAAATTTTAGTTTTCGTGAGTAATATAGGCACTAAGCATTTCACATTGCTTAATGTCTTTACTCTAGAAAACAAAAAAAAAAAAAAAAAAAAATGAATACGAACCAAAACTATTCGAACTTGAAATCATTCATTAAATCTTAATATTATTTTGCCATGTTTGAATGTGTGTGTGTATGTGAGTGAATACTGGAAATCTTTTACCGATATTTTTTATTCTAAATTATGCTTAAAAATATTAAATCTCCTATGCATACAAGATATAAATGTTTCCGGCAAAAATTGAAGTAGTGATTTTGTTTTAATATGAAAAAACAATATGTATTAATTTTAAGAATATTTTATGTAATAACTATATTTCCATCCATTTATGTGTTATAAATTCGAATAACTATATTTCCATCCATAGATGTGGAATGAAAATCAACTGAAATTGCTTTTAGAATGAAAATATTTTGAACAATATTGTGAAATACATATAAGGTTTCGTAAGATATGATTCAAGAAATGATTTGTAAGATAAATTTTCTTATATATATAATTTTGATAATCCTGAGGATAGAATCGAATACAAGACCTCTTTCGAAACTTTTACAAGAGAAATTGGAGTTCAAGAAATAGTATCATGTTCTATTATATGCGTAATTAGTAAACTAATTACGTAAAATAGAAAACTTTTGTCTTATAACTCAAAATATCAAACAATCATATGTTATAAGATTTAATAAAAATTAAGAAGCCTACAGAAAAGACAAATTTTTAATTACCCTTCCTTTTCGTAGGCTTGTTTACACTAATTAATTAGCATAATTTGAGAAAATATATCGATTAAACTTCAAGCTGTAACCAGAGTCAGCAAGTTTTATTAAACAATATATATATTAAGATGCAGGAGCTGTTTAATTATCTGAAGTAATTTGTTTTTTCGAAAATACGATTATTTTTCTTTAATTTGACTGACAAACGCATCTTAATTTTTTGCTCTTTCGAGACTGGGAATTTCCACCAACGAGAAATCGATAATATTCAGTTACAAGTTAGTTCCAAGAAATAAGATAGTATTAGTCATGTAATATCATCAATGTACATATTAGAATATATATATATATATATATATATATATATTAAAGTGAAAACATGTTCTAAAACTAAATTAAATTATAATTTAAATTAATTTTTATTTTTCCTTTTAGTTGTTTATATTATTCTTTTCGAATAATATGATAAAATGGAACACATACATACATATATATATATACATATATTCATTGAGTTATTTATCTTTGAATTCTGGGATTAAAAAATATATTGAAAAAATACAGTTGTTTATCAACACTATGTGCCCGTGAACAGGAAATCAAATAGCTCGAAAATTTTGAAAAGAGAAATCTTGAACTATATAGGATGTGTATTCAACATGCATCTTACGCATAATTCCCTTTTATGGTTTCAGAATTCGCGACTTGTATGGTTTCTGTGATGGGCTTGAAGAGCAATAACATATATTCCTTTGGTTCCCAAAACCGGAGAGTTATGAATGCTTAATGCTCCTGTTGCTCATTATGTTGAAGAAAGAAATGGGAAACTTCACAACTATACAACAGGAAATAATTTATGAAAGCACCCACTTGAATAAATCTTTTCAGGTTTCTAATAAAATGTTTCTTATTTCTGAAGAAAAAACTATTGAGTCATATATTACGTAATTTCGTGTAATATTTGTGTAATCTAGATTTCAAAAATGAGCTTGCCGAGTTTTGGGCTCAAATTTTATTCTCGTTACCTTATTCATGAACTAAAGATAAGGCAAGAAAGCGACAACAGCATATTTAATATCAATAATCAAGGGGGGAAATACAGCTTATTTTTGAAAAAATTAAATCTTAAAGTTCAAGAAATACTTCATAAATATGAACAATTTAATTGTTTTCATTGTAAATATTTTTATAAAAATTATGTTAAGATTTATTTCACAAATTTTTGATCCAATTAGAACTTTAAATAACAGCAGAAAAATGAAGAACAATGTAAATGTAACCGTAAAGTATCTGAATTATTTAACATTTTTATTACGAATCAATATTGAGTGACTTCGTTGCCTTCTCATAATTTTACTAGTGTCATTTCTAAGGTGTTTCTGACAATATTTATTGTAATAAGTAGAGTGTTCTGAAAACACTTTTCGACAAATAAAGTGTATTGCATTATGATATTGAAAACATATGTACGTTTGCAAATGTTCCATAATTATAGGGATTCTGTGGAATATTGTTAATTTTCTATTCACCATTTAATCAGAACATTTGATAGTAATTTATGTAATAAATTTTTAAAACACTCAAGATTTACGAAAGTTGATTTTCCTTCCTTTATTTGAAGAAGAGTGAAACTGTTTTTTAATTTTAAATATATCTTTAATTATGTATCAACTTCACACTTGAAATATTGAAAATTCTGTTGGAAATTATTCTTCACTATCTCTACTATTTCAGGTCAAGCTACCGACCACAGTCCATTAACTTTCTAAATGTCACGTGATCAGTGAACGAGGTAAATACCTAAAAATTAATTTTTTAATATTTATTTTTACTAAGGATTATTTTATTATATGACCACAATATTTAAAACATTCAAGAAACAAAATTAATTAGACTTTTATAATTTTAAATTTACCTTTAACAATGTTGAATTTAAACAATCTATATGGCGAATTAAACCAAGTACTCTACATAAGATATATTTTTAGTTCAAAATTTAAATAATTTGTGAACAAAAGATGTATACTTTTTTTACAAACCCTCTGCGGAAGTCATGTCCTTCCACTTTCAGTGAAAACAAACAAGAAAAAAAAACTGTCTCTTATCTCTAAATTTAAACGCTGATGAAGAGCTGAGGTAAATGTTAGGAGGAAGATAACTACTTTCCAAATATATAATCGTTGTGGATGCTGAAGACCGTAATTATTATTTTTGGCAAGAATCGCCGTTTTCGCGAACATACCCATTTCAAAAGCTTGTTGCTGATGGAAGCAAACATGCAATTATGTTGTTCTCATTATCTGTGAAGTAATAAGTAGTACTTGAAAACGAAATGATTTCAATCATTTTCTAAATTGCGAGAGATATGTATTATTCACCTCCACAACCTTGTTATATTTGATTGTTGGATAAATTTCGATTAATTTTCTGTTCATAATTTGACAAATACAAATAAGATAAAGCCTTTGTGTCCTATATTTTATTAATTTGTGTTTATACTTCCATTTCCTTTAATATTTTTTATCCAATAATGAAAAGCGATTATTTTCAAAAAGTGAATTATTAAGATTTTTTTAAATCCGTTTTTAGATAAACTTATTTAATGTTATTGGGTTTTAATGAAATACCTACTGTTATAAGTAGAGAATTTGGTTAAAGGGAAAAAATAAAATAGTTTGTGGATTACATACTGCAGAAGTTTTTATTCTATTTTTTTCATTTTATGTCCCGAAACATTAATGTATGGTAAAATTTCCCCGGTGCACTGGAACTATGATGTTTTGAAACGTACACACACACAAATATATATATATATATATATATATATGTGTGTGTGTGTGTGTTTCAGAACGCCATCAGATTTTATGAGTTTTCACATTTTGCAAAGGTAAGCAATTCGGCTTCAACCATCATGACGAAGTGAAAGATAGAGAGTGTTACCTTGTGTCGAACTTATATGGAGGGATTTCTTTTTTTCATGTGGTAATCTGGTATTAGATGAAGAGATTTTTCAGCGACTTTAGCTTCAGACACAGTGTATAGTGGAGATTATTTTACAGATTTTCGATTGTATTAAAGATTGATTTAGTAGATCTTACGAGCGTGTGATCGCATAAATTAAAAGATAATTTAGAATCATATCAGAAAAAGGAGAATGAATTCTTTATTATGAGTTATAGAATGAGAAAAATTAGAAATTTAAATTATTTTTAAATGTATACTTACACACACAAACACACACACTCTCTCACACACACATATATAATTATATAGTAACATAAAGAAATAATATAAAAATATTAATTAGTATTAAAAAAGAAACAAATATTAAGTACAAGAATAATATTAAAAATTTCAAAGAAAACATAAAAATAATTTTGTGAGATTATAGAAAAGTATGAAGGAGACTAAAAAAAAAAATTTTGAATTTGCCATAAACGTAGAAGAAAAAACACACAATACATTTAAGATAGAGATAAACTGCACTGAAAAAATATGAAACCAATAAATAAAGAAGAAGATAGAAAACACTTCATGAAGAAAATACAAACTAATGCATGAAAAATAAAGAAAACCCATAAGAAAATATATATAATATTTTCAAATTTGGAATCTGACGTTTGAAAAATTAATCGGTTACGGAATGTGTCACAATTACCTAACAATCCAAACAGAAAAAAATGTATAAACTAAGATAGATATATCTTAAAATCAGAAAAAATGGAGACCCCCCCCCCTCACCCTCAAAATGCAAAAAAAAATAAAAAAATATGTAATGTATATACGTATATTTGATGAAAAGATAAAAATACTCAAACTTTATTTCTTGAAAATAGAAAAAGAACAATCAAACAATTTAACAAAAGATTAAGAAAGAATACAAAACTTACATAAGATGCCATGCATAGAGTAACATTCACACAAATCTCCCGATTACAGGAAACTTCTGCGGGAGATTTGCATATTAACCTAAAGCATGTAAGTTAAAACGGGAAATGCATCTTAATGGCTTCTATCGGAGAGTAAGAGTACTAATGGGAAAAAATGCAAAACTTTAAAACAAAAAAATCATAAAGGAAAATAAAAAGAAAAAAGTTGTAAAAAAAGAAGAAATCTAAAACTTACGATTGTTGTGTTTTAAATTATTTTTAATAAAACTTAAAGTAATGGTGTTTTCAAATAAATGTTTTAAAACTTATCCAAATTAATGAAAATGTCCTTTAATTTATATATATATATATATATATATATATATATATATATATATATATATAAACATGTATTACGTTTAGAATTTTTGTTGCACCGAATTTCACTCACTGATATTCATTTATATCCTCTTTAAAGTATTTTATCTGTGATTGATACTTACTATATGATTGATTCTATTATACTTACTATATAGATATAATTCACTGATGAAATTTCAATTTTTACACATATATGTTTATAAGAGTAGAACAGAGTCTGTTCCTTTTAATGTGCGTATGAGAGTGTAATATTGCTAATTTTTCAATTTTGTGTTATTTAACTACTTGAAAAGTTAAATATTATCAAAGCATTATAAATATAATATACTACCATATTTATTTAAAAAGATTTTAAAGTGTGGTATAAACTTATTTTCTGTGTTACTCAATAGTGTGAAAAAATAATTTCATACATGTATTTTGATAACTACTGCTGAATAATCTTTTAATTACTCGAGTCATAGTTGTGTGAAATCGCTTAAATAGATCATAAGTTGTTAAATTTTATTATTGGTTATAAGAACCTGAGATTTCTTAAAAATAAATATATTATGAAGCTGTTAAGTATTCTCTATGAAGAAATTTTTAGTTTTCAAAGTCTATAAATATCTAAAGTAATTTTCTGATATATTTATAAGATTTTCTGGGTAACTTAGAAACTATACGTAACTAAAGTAGATTTGTGAAAGGACCCTAACATTGTAATAGGCTCTATAATCTTCGATAACCATGTCAAATTTGATTCGCTTTACTTTATTCTTTCTCTTTTAGCTTAGCTAAGTGAAAGGTTTTTTTTTCTTTTTTTTGTGACGGTGTAAAAAATAATATTTATAATCAAGCAATCTTACGTCATTTGAATAATTAAACATAATTGTCTTTTTATTTACAAAAAAAAATGACATACGAAGTATGTGTTTTGAGACAGCGTTTTAAAAATGTCTTTTGCTGCTGATAATAAGCCTAAAAAATGGTAATTTAAGAAATATTTACGAATATTTCTGGTAAGAACAAAACTTGATGTTTTTAAATTTCATATTATATGTCAAGATCATACCTCAGTTTTTGCTCATCTTAACGTTTTAGCTCTTATCTTGTTAAAACGTATTTTTG
Organism: Nephila pilipes; assembly: GCA_019974015.1. Classification (NCBI taxonomy): domain Eukaryota; kingdom Metazoa; phylum Arthropoda; class Arachnida; order Araneae; family Nephilidae; genus Nephila; species Nephila pilipes. The sequence continues at coordinate 587,518 of BMAW01086819.1, forward strand.
GTTTCAAGAGTTATTACCATTTCAAAACTAAAGCTCTTCTAATTATCTCAAAACCAAACAAACTTTCGTATTATATATATGTAACTAATCTAATATTTATATCTGATATATATTTTACAAAACCCGAGAAATCCTATTAATATTCCATTAAATGTTTTGAATTAAGGGTAATCAAACCAGAATTCCCAGTTCTTTTTTACAAATAATTAATTTACAGATCATCAACAATAAAACATTTCGAGTATTTAAAAAATATGATTAAAAAACCCTTTGTTCTACTTTTCGAAGAAAGAGTTAAATATAATTTCAATCCAAACGCGTTTCCAAAGAATCATGTTTATTTAAACGTAGTTTTTGTAATTCAATTTGTTCTTTTTTTTTTTTGTTTTGGATCTAAAAATAATTCCTTCTTTTTTAAATTAGTCTGTTGTCATCTGCATAAAGAAATACATTATATTATAGTTTTTTTTTTAGATCGTGGAAGTGTTAGTATATTTTTCATTGCAAAGAGTGCGACTGAAAATTTGCAATCGTTTAGTTGTCTAAAGATTTTAAGTTTGGAATTTCGACATTTCATAATTTAATGAAATTTATTTTGATATTTTAATGAAGAATTATATTCAGTTGTGTAAGGTTAAGGTAAAAAAAAAGTATTCATTAGCGAATATATACTTTGAAAATAAAATATACCATAAAACAAGCAAAATAAAAGACAATAAATGTAAAGAGAACAATTCTGTTATACAATTTTGAGCATCTTTCTTTCATAATAGTTATCATTTTATGAGGGATTAAAGTAATTTTTCATTTTTTTCAATTCAAACGGATTTATATTAACGGACTTATTGACCCACCTAGTGAGAAACCTTAACAGCAAAAATAATCCGCCCATAAATTAAATTATCTTAAATTCAGCTTTCAGTCTGGGAAATATTTACTCTGCATTTTAAATAAATACATGATAAGCTGAACATACATTTCAATATAGAAATGAAAACTAAGTATTAAAGATTTACTATATTGTTACGAATTAAGTACCAAAATGCATACGTATTTAAATTCACATATAATAATACTGTATTGTATATCATAGAATGTGAAGAATTCAACTGTGGCATCATTGTTTAATACTGCTTATTGAATTATAGTTTACTTATCATTTTAAATTTGCGGAAAATAAATCTAGCTTTATCCAAATAACTGATTTAATGTAACATTTCTAAGCTTTGGCATACATTTGCTGCTAAAATCTCAACTCATCGTGGTAATGTAGTGATCATGGTCAAGAGTTCGGGCCGGAGTTGTTTCTGTTGAATCGTGGGTTCGAGCCCTACTGAAGATCCTCTGTATAGAAAGACTGATGCACCTTAAATCTGATTGAAATTCTGTGAGATAAATTAGATTAGGCGTCATTTTCGTCAACTGATCGAGGTTCGACATTTCGAGATCCGTTGTCAGTTTCCTTCGTGTTTTCTTCTAAGAGCAACATTATTAAACAATGTCAATCTTTTTCATTTAATTTTGTAAAATATCACCAAAGAATTGTAAATTTCCGTTCCTATTTGAAAACTTGATCATTAATTGTTTTATGAATATAATCTTTGTGTTTTTCATAATGCAAAAAAATGAATTATGCTGTAAGAATGAATTGAATTATTGGAATTATGGTAAATGCGAAGGAGTTATTAATACAGTAGAAATTTATTTTATTCTTTCATTCACAAAATCTCTTTTTATATAAATCAAATACTTAAAATGGTTCTATCCTCAATCAGCTTGTGAAATTTGCAATTACACTTATGCTCAATTAGTATCCCTTATGTTTAATTAATTACTCTTATGTAATCGTCTTCGTAATGTAAATATTAGAATATGTTTTTCCAAGAAGTAAAATGAAAAATCTACCCATTGTTATTTTCTCTTTTCTGTCATAATTTCACAATTATTTTATTCACTTTAATTTTGATAAAAATTTGGATTCATTTGCCTGTGAATGCAACTAACAACAAAGTTAAATTACTTCTGTAGAAATTATAAATAACCGGAAAAGAATCTATAATTTCATAAAAGTATCAATAATCTTTGAAAAAAATCAAAAACTTATAAAAATAATTAATCGTTGTATAAAAGTAAAATTTTAAGAGGTTTCTTTTGACAACTCTGGTAGAAATAGTATGAAGTATTGATTTGAATATTAGCATATTTTAACAAAAATTGAATTTTAAAGATTTGTTTTCCTTAAGGTACTGACTGGTATAAATATTGTTTTTTTTTTCATTTATCAACAACTTGTACATTTCAACTACACATGCTGTAATGAGAATATCAAAATGAGCTGCAGATATATTGGAATATATATGATGTATAAAGGTGTTAGGTAATCAACAGTTTGAAATTCTATACTCATTAACAGAATGTTTGTTGCTTGAAGCAGTTTATAAATTGAGAATTCTCCTCTTCGATAAGTTTCTCGAATTTTAACTTTGTAAAATGCAAGGAATGCCTTAGAAAATGCACTAACTAAACTTACAGACTTACCCTCACAGAAGAGTTCTTACAGACTTCAGAAGGCTATCTAGTTAAAGTCTTTCTTTAATAGAGCGATAATTTTTTATATAAACATTTTGCTTAACTCACATAATATTAAATAGAATGTATAGTATTTGTAAGATAAATTACACATGAATCAATTAAATTATGGGGAAATAAATCGTTCGAACAACTAACTATTTTCACCAGTATGTCCTAATTAAACAGAAATAAGTAGTATATATGAAATAAAAATAAAATTAGTGATTAAAATTAGAGTTATTAGGAACACACAAAAAAATGTCTTAAAGTATTTAATAATTTACTATTACTTTTTTCATGTTATTTTTATCCTTAACATAACCTCCTAAATTTGTTAAGAAACTTCAACATATTGTATATTAGTCCGTCAAAAATATGTTTAAAATCTTTAAAGTTGAGAGTAAAAGCTGAATTGTATACAGATGCAAGACTACGGGTTATGGTGCTGTGTTGAAGGAAGAGACAAACGAGGCTATCCACAACATGTCTAAATAGACAAGCCATGCAGAAGAAAATACAGTAGTCCAGTAAAAATACAGATCTACAAGTCCTTGTTATTGTTGAAGCACTGAATATGTTTACCTGTTAGGTTGCAAATTCAAAATAGCATGAACATGAAAGTCACCTGTCTTGATAGACGGGTATTACTACTCGATGAATATGATTATTAAATTATACTCCACCCAGGTCAGAGGATGAAGCAGGTGGAGGTTTGGAGTCGATATCTGTCATGTTGATTAGGGATGATACTCTGACCACTAAATTGAAAAAGTCCTAATTAAAGATGAAAATATTAGAGGGAAAGTATCCCGTGAGTCCGGGACCTGGACCTCTATGCTATCGTGACCATAGTAAGTGCATATGATTAATTCTACTTGAATATGGTAATTTAACAAATGACAAAAATCTGCTGAAAAAAAAAGAATGGAGAGCAAAATCCTAAAATATAGTAAGGACTAAATAACAATTTAATTCTCTGGAAATGTTTAAGCAAATGGCAAATTCGTTGAGTTTTTTCCCCGAATGATTCCCTGCTCTTGAAAAAAAATCATACGATTTCCCTTTTAACAAAACTTCAACAAAAGGCGATAGAAAATTATATATGCCATCTAAAGTACAATACTTTAATTTTTCCAATCTCTATTTTAAAACTTTGTCTGTAATAGCTAATTAAAACAAAATAATAAGTGACTAAGCAAATAAATGCTTGTTAATTTTTTCAACAAAATGTTTTTTTCATTTTGCGTACAAATTTGTTTTCTCAATGGTTGAGTTAATAGTGTAAATAAGTTAAATAACAAGATACAATGATAGTGTAAATAAGTTAGATAACAAAATACAATGATAGTGTAAATAAGTTAGATAACAAGATACAATGATAGTGTAAATAAGTTAGATAACAAGATACAATGATAGTGTAAATAAGTTAGATAACAAGATACAATGATAGTGTAAATAAGTTAGTGTGAAAGTTTCTAAAATTATTATTCCTGCTTATTTTGAAAAACGATGTTTATTAAATTGTCCATGATTGGCTTAAAATACTTGTATTGCTTCATTATCAAATTAATCGTTTAATTCTAATGAAAGTTGATCAATAGCAAGACTTCTGGAATTTGAATATTTTGAAATAAAATTTATTTTAATAAACACTTTGCAATTAAGATTCAATATATAAATAATTTTTAACTAATATTTATTCGTATAAATATAATTTTCAATAATATTTAATTGTTTTTGTAAAATTTATTTATAAGGCACCTATATTTGTATATTTTCGATATGATGAACGAAATAATGAAAATAAACTGATTGATAATTTTTTTTTTGTATCATTAACTTACGAAATTGTCATTGAAAACTGTTATACGTTGTAAGTCTCGGAGTTTCTTGGCATACACGTTAGAACAGCTGAATAAACCAGCGCACCTCCAGATAATTTAAAAATCACTAAAAATAATACAACTGAGCAAAAAAAATCTTTTGGGACACTTCAATAAAATTGGTATGCATCGTGCATTTTTATTTTGTGTTTCACAATAGACACATCTTTCAAAAAAGTCATTAGAAGCAAACAGTTGGTAAATAGAAAGGCAGCGTGGCAAAAAGTTTTCTTTTATTGATATTTCTACGTACAGTTTGTAAGAACCCATTTTATTTACCCTATGCATTTGCAGATTGGTTAAGACACCAAGAATCGACTCTAATTGAATGTTTTTTTTGTCCATTGAAATGCTGAAATGAAATGCTGCTTACATTGTTATCTTTATAGCAAGAGCATCACCTTTGATTCCAATGTGGACCTCTGATAATCTGAAATTAATTTCTTTATAATTGCCTCTGTCAAAGTACCATAACTTTCCCCTCCCATTGAGATGCCTCGAGCTTTTGATTCCTTCGCAGCACATCGTACAGCACTGTTTCATTTTTTAATTACGACGTTTATACATTCCTCTTATTATTTTGATACTATCTCCATTGACATTTCTTTCAGTTGGATAAGTAGAAGTTTTGCCATTCTCTACAGACAATAATGCAGAATAATGAAATCTCCTTAATTTCAATCTTATCTACAATTCTTCCTGCGTTTCCATCAAACCCGATTAGCCAGCGTGATTGATATCACACTCATTCTTATGTCCATCAAATCAAATAAAAAAATTATGCATTTGACTCAGTAAGTTCTCATTTTACAATGGAACAATGACGTCATAACTTGCACATAACCTCTAAGTCAATGGCATATCCTGTAACTATATCAATAACACAATCAGTGCCAATGAAACATGTATGGCCTCATATCAGCCAACTAAACGTCAGAAGAAACACTTGTGTCGACAACAGAGGCATCAACAGGTATTTCGTATGCATTTATACTTAACTGTGTATTTTGCTTGGCATAGCCTTTGCAGCAACACCATAGACGTTATGAAGAAGTTGTACGCATTCGCTGTAATTCCTTGATAAAAAAAAGCAAGTTATTTATGGCCATACAAAATTTTTGTTGACCGAATAACTTCTTCTGAAGTTCCAGAATGCTTGCAAGCGCTTTACATTCATATCAGGAATAATATTTGCTTGCCTTTCATTTGATGTGTTTTTACAGTATTAATAGTACAGTATTTAAAATACAATAATTACAAGTTAAGTTTAAAGTGTAGGAAAATGTAAACTATTTCTCAAGTTCAAGCTTTTAAGTTTGTCATATTCTGGATATTTCAATTCAGCATACATTTTACTGATCTGTAACAAATTCACAAAAAGAAAATTTCCAAATCGGAACACGTAATATTTTTAATATTTAATAAATGTTCAGTTCTGATACTAGAAACTATTACCTTTTTCTGTGCAATCAGCTGTATACTCATTATATCTACACCAACATTTTCTGTTCATTTATATAGATTGATATCACTATTTTACGCGAGCCATTTTATATTAAATCTTCAACAATTAACACCAAAAAACTCAGTGTCTTAGCCTTAACAATATAAAAGAAAGTATTGATAAAGACTATTTTTTTGATAGAAAACACTATTTTAGAAATAGTTCGCTTTCTACACCACAAAGAAAACATGAAATATCAACAATAAATCACTTGTAGCAAAAATTTTAATCCCTAAAAAGAATATCAAAATGTAACAGTTAGGATTAAAACTAAATAAAGGTAGTTTACGAAACATTTTTTGTTTTAAAAAATAGCATAAATTTACTGACATCTTTAAAATATGGCTGATAGTCCTAAAGCTGTTTTTGTTTGCAGTTTTAATTTCAATTCTTCCAGCTTCTATTTGATATACATAAAAAGAAATATATGAAAGAAAATATCATAATTTAAACAATATTACTAATTAAATATTTTAAAAAACTTAATTTTTTGGTCATTTTGGTGGAACCGAATATTCTTATTGAAAATGATTACAAGAAAACTTTATATCCAATTTTAAAATAATTTTGATTTATTTACTAACATGTACATTCCTAATTCATATCTGTACTTTTCTTTCTTTCTGTCTAATTCATATCTGTACTTTTCATAACTTTGTCAAATTATTAAATTACGGATATTATTTGAAACACTTAGCACATAATTGTTAAATCCATTTCAGAAACATATTCTGAAAAATCAAAAATAAATTAGAAAAATAACTCCAAAACCATATATATTTATTCTAATATAGAGTTTTTTTTAATGAAAAATCTAATTATAATTTAGTTTAATTTTCAAGAATATGGAAATTTTTTTACTTAACGAAAGCTCACTTTCACATGAAATCGTTTATTAAAGACAAGTTCTTAATAGTTATCCCTTTATTCAAGATAAATGGCAAACTATTAATATTAAAATAGTTTATATAGTTTTCTACAACTACGTTTTTCTTTCAAAATTTTAAAGTAAAGGTAATTTTAAATTTATCATTATCTATATGTGCAAAATATCATACATACATTATCTATACCTACAAAATTTCATATAAACTTTTAAAGCATGTTTTTTTTTCTATTGCAGTTATTAAACATTTTACATGAATAAAATAATAAATCTTGAAATGCTAAAAATTGTTCATTAGATTAATAGAAGTATTAAATGCATATATATACATTCAAATGCAGTTAAGACATATTTAAACTAATTTCTTAATTATGAACCTAAATTAATTTTTTAACAGTTTGTCATAAATCCTTTCATAGACATTTTTATGGCGAATGTGAAAATGAAATTATGATTTTAAAAATTATTGACAATTTATCTTGATAACAATCACAAATATGTATTGTCTTTACAAAAAAGCCTATTAAAATAGTCGTAATTTTCTTCAAATTTGTTGAGTAAATTTTCCTAATAATAATTTATATTCGGTTAGATTATGTTCTAGATTTTAACTGATGAGTTTGTATGGCTTTAAAATGCTTATCCGTCTAATATTTAAGAACAAGAGCAAACTTAGGAGTACTTTTTGATTAAAAAAATTAAAACATCAATCTAAATTCATTTTGATATAGCATGTGTATCAATTTATCAAAAGGTATCTAGAAAAAGTTAAAGTATTTGATAAGTAGGCCATTTTTCACTTTAATATGTAAAATAAATTAATATTTGCTGGCATGAAATAGGGGATAGAAAATACGTAACACACATGTTATGATTAAATAAAAATTCGATATAAAAACCAACGTTTTTAAAAACAACGTTTTTATATGGTGGCAAAGTTTACTAAAGAAAATATTGAAATATTAGTTAAAACTGTTGGTTATTTTTAACTTTAAAATTTACTTAAAAAAGAAACATTTGTGATCGTATTAAAAAATTCATAATACTCATAAAATCAAAACATGCATTTGAAAGTTTGTAAGCCATTCTATTAAAAAAAAATGGGAACCAGAATTCAGAAAAAATTATTGTGATAAGACATGGTGCCAAATATTGGAAACTTTCTTTCTTGCTCATGATTATTGACTAAAAGTCAGCAACCCTTACTATCTCGGAGATAGTAAAGGAGATAGTATCTCCCCTTTGTGAGTACAATAGTTTTACGAGGCGTCATGTGGTGTGGGGAGTGCCGGGTGTTCCCAGAGGGGAAAAAAAAATTTTCCTCAATCCTAAAAGCGCCTAGAGGAAAGAATATTTTGACTTATTAAAATTATTGAAATATTAGTTAAAACTTGTCGCAAACGTCTAAATATTGCATTGTTAGGCGAGTACGAACGATTCCCGAAATTTCAAAGCTCTAGCTTGATGGGAAGTTGGTTAAATTAACGATCGAAAATTTGATGACACACACACACACTCACACACACACACACACACCAAGTGAAATTCAGAAAAACGTTGTAAAATTGATTCATCCATGTAGATATTAACTATTTAATGCAATATGGCACTGATTGTGAGATAATATAGTCAAACCATAACACCAATACAGAAAAATTCTTCAGATTAAAAAAAATATATCAATTCCAGTCCTGTGCCTTAATATTCGGCGAAGATAGCCTTAGATATGAACAAACATAACTTTTAATAATTTTTTCACAGTTGTTAAAAATTGAGTCAAGATGTCTGAAACAGTTAACAATGTAATGTAAAATAATATTTTATGATATAGAATTTTTTAGTTACATAATATATTTGTACCGTAAAATAATACACAAATGCATTTACATAAGAAATTATATTATAAATTTTACATTCTTCAATGGAAAAAGTTATTTAATACTTAATAATTTTTTTCGTTATTTTCGTAATAGTAAATGGAAGATTGTATTGTTTTTTTTTTGAAAAGTCTATTTTTTAAATATGGTAAAAACTCGTACATAATGGTTAGATAAATGAAATTTAAGTGAGATGGAAAATACTTTCTTTCGAAAAATGTTTCAATGAAGATACATTAAAAAAGCGCTTTTTAACACATAAACGTCATTTAAATAAGGTATTTAGTAAGTGCTATCTTTTAAGAAGAACATGATAATCATTTTGGAAGTTTTCAGTCTTTTACCTTGAACAAAGGAATAAAAACTTTTTGAATGATTTATACAGAGTATTAGGAATGTAACCCTGAAGGCATATTAAAATGCATAAAATTCTTGAATCTTCTTTTTTTTTTGCCTCCTGAGTTGGAATTTCTTAATGGTGCTAAATATTTTAAATGTCAACTTCATTGACTTTCAAAATTACAAGGGTTTGAAACCTCGCATTAAAACGAATACCGAATGACTGAAAGATGTGGCATTCACACCTTCAGGCTTTCTAATCGATGAATTTTATAAAATTATTAATTGGAGTTTTTGTTAGTTTTTAATAAATACACAATAATGCTAGAAGCACTAAGGTTTAAAAAGGTTTAAGGTTTAAGGTTGAATAAATTTTTGATGATTTTCATTCTGTGTACCGATATTTCGATCTACCATGCATGTCATTTTGATATTTTTCAAACCTCGCTTGCTCAGTTTTTCTTTATAGTTTTCGTTTAAAATAAGAAAATTTTTATAGAAAGATTTGAAATCAATCTCCAAATTAAAAATATTATTATGTGGGAATGAGATTATTGAAAAAATATGGATTAAATTTGACGTTGAAATTAATTGTTTTGTATTTTTGAAAATGTTTTTTTTACTGATACTGAAGAGGATTTCTTTATTCAAAATGTATACTGCTGTTTGAAGAAAATGCAACACCATGAAAGAATCATCAGAATCAAATGAAATTTAATGCAGAAACGACTTGTACTGATACAAATAAATGATGAAATTTTCAAAACAAAAGAAACAAATTAAGCGTCCGAAATCAGTATTTGGTGCAGCCACCATGCGCTGCAATAAGTGCTGCTATACGACGTGGCATGGAGTCAAACAGATGTTGAATATCTGCTTGAGGAAGAGAATTCCATATCGCTTGTATGCGCAACCAAAGTTCGTCTTTGGAAACTGCAGGACGCGGATCACGAGCGAGACGCCGACCAACCATATCCCACACGTGCTCAATAGGCGACATATCCGGTGAATAAGCAGGCCAAGGAAGAAGTTGCATGCGTTGTGCTGAACAGAAGTCTCGAACAGTCCGCGCAACATGTGGGCGTGCATTATCCTGCTGAAAGATAGCTCCAGGGATGCCTTGAAGGAAAGGAACGACTTCGGGCTGTAGCACTTCACGGACGTACCTGTTGCTATTGAGATTACCCTCAATTCGTATCAAATTGGATCGTCCATGATACGAAATCGCACCCCAGACCATAACTCCGGGTGTTCGACCACTATGTCGTTCAATAATACACTCAGGAAGGCAGCGTTGACCGGCATAACGTCTAACACGAACACGGCCATCATGGGTCCACAAATTGAAGCGTGATTCATCTGAAAAGACAACTTGGTGCCAATCAGCTCGCCTGTCTCTGTGCTCAAGAGCCCACTGCCGACGCAGCCGTCGATGATTCGCCGTGAGGGGAATCCTGTATAAAGGCACCCTTGCACGCAATCCACGGCGCAGCAGACGACGACGAATTGACGAAGCCGACAATTGTACACCTGTAGCAGTAGACCAACGTGCTGCCAGCTGCCTGGAGGAAGCTGTGCGATCATTCACCGCCATGCGGAGCAGGTGTCGATCATCGCGCTCTGACGTCACCTTCTGTCGTCCAGTGCCTGTTTTTCGAGTTGTTCGGTGCTCGTCGGTCCACTGCTTCCAAACTCGCATCACTGTGGAACTGTTCCGCTGCATACGAGCTGCTATTGCGCGATAGGAAAATCCTCCTTCTCGAAGGCCGATTATCCTCCCTCGTTCAAACTCCGTAAGTTGCTTGAATTTCTTATTCTTCCGTCGTGGAGGCATACTCAGGTCTCACTAAACGTTTGCCACTAACAAATAATCATAGACTTTTTTCAACGTCCCGCTACAGCACTTTATTTATACGCTTTCAGCATCAATTCAGAGGGCGCTGCGCGCGCCGCGCACGCGCGATGGCTCTGAAACTTTATTAATTTGCATAATATCCTATAATTGACATTTGCTGCGAATTTCATTTGATTCTGATGATTCCTTCATGGTGTTGCATTTTCTACAAACAGCAGTTTATATTTTTACTTAACTTTAATGTTTTTAGTTACATTTTCAATTCTTTAATTATATTCTTTGATATTATCATTTTTATCTAAACAGTTACTGTATTTAAAGGGCGTTTAACTTTGCTGGAATTCTGAATACATTTTTTTAAATTTTCAAATTAAATTTCATTTCAAATTTATTAACTTTTTAGTATACTTGTGACTCCCGCCCGACCCGGGCTTCATCTTGTGCCATCATTAGATTCAATTACTAAACACTAAGACACACTAACTAATCATAGAGACACTAGAACAATATTTATAGACTTTATTAACTTATTTTTACTATGACAACAACTCACTACGCTCTCCCGGGTAATATTTCTATTAACTTCAATTCATCCCACCAATAGTAATCTTACAGACTCTTACCACGAATCCTTCCTCGGCTGCAACTCAGACTCTGGATCAACTGTTGAAAACAGCAGCAATGGAACGTCTTGCAGCCATCTTTAATCTAACCCTTTAATTCAACTTCCCTTTCTATTTCTCCTTCTGCTTATCTATAGCTTCAGCTTTACTTCTCCTACAGCCTATCTCTCACTACTTTCAGTCGGAGTTTATATTTCCTAACTCCCCCGCTTCACTTCCTTTCTAACTGCTTTACATAATCACGTTTCAGTTTTGGTTGGGCAAAGGTTGTTTAGCAAAAGCAATCAATCTCAATTACAAGTCCCCCAAGGTTAGAGAAGAAAAACCTCGAATAGCCCAATGTCACATACTTACCTTTAAGATCTAACAAAATATAGAAAATATTTTACTATAGAAAAATCGGGTAAAATTTATTCACCAAAATACGATGTATTTAAATCACACGCATATCCAATAGTTAAAACAATTTTATAATAGAATGTATGAATCATTTTCAAATTATTCCTAATACACTTTAAATGCTTACTAAGATAAACAAATTTAAATAAAGAAACTAAGCTTTTTATTACACGTTTAATTTCTAACACACTCAATTTCTTCATAATTTTGTATTGAGAAATACGACCATTTTTAAGAAAATAAATTGTTGATAAAATGTATCAAAGTGTCAATGTAGCATCAAATTGTAAAAAAAGTATACCAAAATAAAAAATGCATACGAAAGTTTAAAATATGTACCATGGAAGATGAATTAATACTAATTAAGTTATCATTAACAGATTACGAGTGATACGATTTCTTGGATGAAAGAAGGAAACATTTATATTTCAGTTTTGTAGAAAGGTCACTGAGGTTTTAAAGGTTATTTTTGGCATCTCTCAAAAATTAGATTGAGGTTTTAACGGTCGAAACCAAATTGAAATCTTCACTGATGCATGTAACGCAACGCCTACATTCTATTAAGTGATACACTATTTTTTAAAATTGAAATTCTTAAAAGAAATGTAAGTTCCTAGCTAGAAAAGAACACAGATCTTGCGTAACATATCGTAATATGTGAAAAGGGATTTTAATATCTAGTTTCTCGTTATAAATGAAAGATTTCTTTTGAAATATTAAATTAAATAGTTAAACGCAATATTTAATATTTAAGTCAAAAAGATTAAAATCTCATTTGCTCCCTCAAAAGATTTATCACTAATTTTAGAATATCATAAGTCAATATTTAACAAGTTAATGCTTGCAGGGATCGTGAATTATGTATACGCAAATTATAGAGTCAAAATTAATATAAAAATGTAGTTTTGCACTGAAATATATTTGAGTTGTAAATATTATTCTTAATTAATTAAACGTAGAGATTCCAGAAATTTCCATTAGAAGAATACCACTATCTTAGAATTTGTCATTAAAAAGATACAAATCAATTGATGCTGACTTATCTTTTTGGATTATTCTGTGTCTGTTTTCGAGAAAACGTATTATTACTATGAAAACAGAAGATGTGCAACTTAAAAAAAATCAGTCTTTATTATTAATATTCCGTTTGAATTAACAACGAATCTAACATAATTTTTTACTTAAAGGTTTCAATTTGTTCCAAACCATTTTAGGATGCTTTTTTCAAACAAAAAGGAAAATAATTTAATTTCCATAATATGTTTTGGTTTCTTAGTTATTTTAAATACGTATTAGAGAACACTAACATTTTGTATTGATATTAAATTGACACATCTGTGTATATATTTTCAAATATTCTTTGATTATGAAATTGTGTTAAGCTGTAAATATATTTTGAGAACTTCAACAGAATACTTCAAATCAAAATCTTTGATAAAAATGCAGATTTAATATAAAACAACATGAAAAGCTTACAAAAGTTATAAAACGGGGGAAATTATAATTTAAAATGGACAAAATATCCGTTATTCTCTTCTTCCATTGAAATAACTTTTGATAAATATGAAGCGGTTGACTACATTATCAAATATTTTATTATGTATGCAATTATATATGCATTTTCAACGTATAGGGTATTATGAATCGAAATGATTGCTTTGTAAATAATAATAATAAAAAAAAAAAAAAAACGATACTAAAAATATTTTCCCGCAAATGGAAATTTTCTTATTTTAATAGGAATTTCAGTCTCATTTATATATTTATGAGTATTTAATTTGATGAAATATAATCGAGCAATATTTCACTAAGAAATTATTTAAAAATGGATACTCATTTAAGACTTTGTTTTTGATATACATGTTTAGTGAATTCAGGAAAAAAATTTATAAGGAATCTAAAAGTTTTAGTATGTACAGTAAAAATCCTATTATTACTATTTCTCATTCAAAACTCGTGGTCGCGGTAAACAAATGTTCATGTTCGTGAGTCCATAACAGGTGTTGATAAAATGGATCATATAAAATACTTCTTTTGACAAACATCTGCAGTTTCCTTCTGACTTTATAACTAAGTTTCTAACTTCACTCTAATGAAATGAAACGTGGTTATGCAAATTAATAAACTTGAGAGAATAGATATAAACAGGTCATATAAAAGCATCAGAAAATCGAATAAAGATGAAGTTACGGTAATAGGAAGAGACCTAATGGGAAGTTCATGGTAGTTTCCTTGCGCATCTACATGATTTGTTGAACTAGGATCCATCATTGTCTGGTAGAATTACTATTTACATGATTTACTCGCATCGTATTCCGGTTAGCATATTCTTTGAAACATTGCCTTTGAAGTCCTTTGAGCTAGCCACAAAGGACTTGAAAAGAGAACTAATAAACTATATTTGAAACACAACTGACTTTTCTTTAATTCTTTATCGATGCTTGAATTTAAGTTAAAATTCAGATTTATTACACAAATATCATTTAAGATAATAGACTAGTAGGATAACAGGAATGTGTCTCAATTATTTTAGTCGATTGATAAATTCGACTCCTGGCTTCATTCAATATATGCCATGTAGATTGGCTGATGTATGTTAAATCTCTTGACGATCACAGTTGTTTCATTGGGATGATGTGGAAGTTAGAAGAGCGGGGAACTAACTCAGGTGTTGATTACATCATAAGATCAAGGTTCAAGTAAGTTCAAGGACTGGTAGCTCTCATGTTGCTTTCAAGTGTAAAGTTGATAAAAAAATCAACCCATTTTGAGAGTTGTACGTTTTGAAGCTAAATCGTGTATTCAAAAATAAAAAAAATGCAATGCGTGCGTAGGGGGAAAGGCGGTTAAAAAATAACAAAATTAAATTTATCGCTTTTACGATCTTCAATTAGATTTATTTGTATTTTGTAAATTAATTTTACATATGTGTGTGTTTGAAATGTAGAAAATATTTTCATAAAAACTATCAAACAAATATATATATTCTCAACATAAAATTAAGAACGATATAAATGGAATTACCAGTAAATAACACATAAGTAGTAAATGCAAATATATGTAAATAAATAAAGAAAGTAAATGCTTGAAAATAAACATAAAAATGATTTATTTGATTTCTGTAACATGAATGAATTAGGAAAAAAAGTTTATTTTATTGACTTGAAACTTGAAGAAATTTAAAATGCAATTATTATACCATTAAATATGAATGGAACTATTGATTTTATTATATTAAAACAATTTTTTTTCCTGGAGTGAATAGTTTTGAACGATTTCAATGATTTAATATCCGTCTTTTAAGTATATTCGTTTGATAAAAAACTGTGTTTTAATACACTCAAAGTGGAAATAAAATTTTATTCAATTGAAAAAGAAAGAAATAAAAAGAATTGATAGTTGGGGATAATGCAAAAAATAAGCTAAGCATATATATATATATATATATATATATATATATATATATATATATATACACAGTGTAACAAACCTTAACATGTTAGATCTTGATAAAAAAAATTCTTAACATTTCTAGTTATTGAAAAAAATGGGCAGTAAAACTTCTTTACGACTTTCTCTCTATTTAGCTTCTTAATTTTTTTTTTAGTTTAATGGGTTCGTGAACGAAATTCTTTAAAATAATTTTCGCATATACCATCTGATATCAAATTGTAAGTACTCAAAAACTTATTTCAAAGGAAACTTCGAATTAAAATGAAGCAGTGAACACACACACATTAAAGTTGACATTCTAAATAATCATAATAAAAAATTAAAACAAATTAAATCATTTTGAATAATGATATATTTCTTTTTGAATAACTTTATATGTATACAAAACAATTTTTTTAATCTTATGTAGACTGAATTGCTCCTTATCCAAATACCATAGAAATTAAATTTTCAATTTTCCATTCAACGACAGAAAGAACAAGTGTATTGAATTTATTTCGATTGGAACGTAGTTTCTTTATTTGATTGTGTGTCTGGAAATAGTTTTCTTTTTACAACATTATTGTATATATTGAATAGTTCATATTAAGCTTAAAAAATTAAGAAAAAACACTGTTGTATTTTTTTTTACATTTGTTAAGTATCTAAATATATATGAAGACACATATTTTAAACAAAATTACTCTTTTTGAATAGTATACACACACACATACACACACACACACACACACACACATATATATATATATATATATATATATATATATATATATATATATATAGTTAAAGTAAAAAATTAAACTTATTTAATATTTAAAAAATTGATATTACTGCAAAACAAAAGTGAGTTAAGTTAAAAATAGAATATCTAAATTTGAAATCATCCGAAATATTATAATGTAAAAGCGTCTTTAATTACGGAAAATATAATATTAAAAAATATTATATATAGAGAGAATACGTAATAAAGACATGTGTCAATCACTAAAAATTAAAAAAATAAAACCAATAATTTAAGAAAAATTTCAGCTATATTCAAAATACTGAAAATCATACAGAAATTACGAAAGTAAAGTAACAATAGAAATAAAAATAGTTCTAAAGGCTGTCTCAGGCTTAGGAGGGAATAGTAGTAGATTTATACTAGTGTTTCTGATACTACTATTACACCTCAGCATATTACTGTATAATAAAATGGTTTAATCCAAGCATAAGCAGAAATTTCAATTGAAAACAGTAATTAAATCAAAGAAATAAATTGTGAACAAAACGTATGTAAAATTCATTAAGACTGAATTAAAGTTAAGTAATCTCTTAAAATAATTTAAACATATTTCTACACATTAATTAATAATTTTAACTAAAATTGAGTTATAACTAATCAAAAAACACCTGTGATGTTTTTGAATAATCCTTTCAGTGTAGAGGGAGGTTGTTTACAAGATTTCTATTAGCATCTAAAATACATTTCATTGATTGATTGATTTTACAAAACAAAAATATTGACTTAGATTGACTCATTCCTCTAATTTGAATTTTTTTTAAAGTAAAGTTTTAGAACATGTAAGACAACTGTAAGAAATGTATTCAAATTTTTACAGTAATAAGTAAACGTACTTATAATTAATTTTAAAATTCCAAGAATTCATACTAAAACATGGATCTAAAAATAAGCCACCATCTGGTTGCAAAGTTCTAAATGTATTTTAATAATTAATGAAATCAAGATTTTTAATTAAAATATAAAACTACTATTGATGATAACTATTTTTATAAAGAATATATATATATATATATATATATATATATATATATATATATATATAATCTAGAAGGAAAATCTATTAAGTAAATTAACACAATTAAATGCAAATATTATTAATGGATTAAAATTAAATTAAAAACATGATAATAAAAATCATGCTTGTAAATAAAATCCAGCTAAAATATAATTATCATAATAACGAAGAAGTTCTATACAAAACTGAAAAGCATTTAAGAATAAAGCTACAAATATACACACTTAAAACATAAGGAAGAGTAAATGAAAGTCATACAATAAGGAACAAAGAAAAATGAAAATACTTTATCAAAATGCTGTAAATGTTACAAAATGGACTATTACGAGTGATTTACGAGTATATATATATATAAAAGATAAAAACTTACATTAATTATTCACAAACCGTTTGTAAGCGTTTGCTACTATAAACGTGGTTATACACTATCTTTACGAACTAACCAAATTATTAAACCAGTGTCCAAATCAAAAGCGCCTATAAATGCAGATATGTCTATATAAAATTAAGGTATTTATTTAGCAAAAAAAAAAAAAAAGAAAAGAAAAGAAGAAATAGAGATTGAGAATAGGCAGAAAATGCAATTTGAAGAAATTAGTTGGTCCTCAGAATGTGATCAAATTGCTCTGTTTCGCTGACGAATGACATAAGATATAGTTTGTTATTAATTATTTAATTCGTTCTCTTGTTGTTGTCTCTATTGATAATACAAAGTTATGCATTAGATAGCTCTGAAGGACTAAATGACAGAAACTGTCAAATCAATTGCGTCAGTAGAGAAATTCTCATGGTTTAAATAATTTTAGATATACGAAGCACTGTCAAGTTTAAAAAGTTTAATAATTGGATAGATACTTATAAATATGTGTTGGTATCCAAGAACTATACGGGAAGTTTCGACAATTGACAATTGTTGTTGTGTAGTCAGGGTGAATTTCCATGTCATGTAGGGATTTGTACTGAATCTCGTTATTGACCTGGACTATTTAAAGTCTATAATAAAGGAATTTTATCCGAGGTTGGATGCGAATCCGGCAGTTATCCATAACATTTTTATCAACCAGCGTGATAATAGGAATTTTTTTTGATTTCACAATAAAGATGCATTTTTATACTTCTAAATAAAAGAAAAGCAAAATAATAATTTTAGACTGAAATTAATTCGATGCTTGTAGGAAAAGATGTTATATAAATTTGAAGTATCTTTTCTTTTCTAGGAAAATGAATTTATGTTTTTCAGTTTATATAGATAAGTAACATACAAAATTACTTCTTGACATTTTAAAGAATATGTTATCTTAAGCTGAAATTAATGCTAAGCTTTTTGCTTCCCTACATTTAGCTTGACTTCGTTACAAATATATAGTAGAATATGATTTTTTCTATACTTTATTACTGAATCAAGAAGACTATATCTCTCACGTAAACTAGAATGAGACTGGAATTAATTTAACTTCATTTTCACTTTTTAAAGAAAGTAAAAAAAAAACTATAAATTGTGAAGTCATTCAGAGTTTATACAAGTAATTCGCAAATCGAATGAAAAATATAATTATATGGAAAAAAATTTTAGATTAAAATGAATTTATAATTTGCGTGATGTGTTATACATTAGAGAAAGTTGAAGAAGGTTTCTTTCAGGTACATTTTACCCACAACTCCGTAATCATAACAAACATAATTTTAATGTACAAAAAAATGTTGCTGAATTAGGTTAAAAAGTTTAATTACAATGATAAAAAACATTCGTAGCTCACGGGATGAAATAAGACTTATTTTATGAAATCTGATATATAGCCTTCTGTGTATGGCTATAGTTTCAGTCACTAAGTATAGGAAAATTAGTCTGTGAATTATAGCACCTCTTAAGGATTTATACTGCTTAATGCAGATGGATTAAGTTTCCAAAGACACAATGATTGAGACTGAAATTTCGAATTATTGACAGAACCTGAATGAATACTTCATTAAGCATTAATAATAATGGATGAATCCTACTGTTGATAGTTATAAATTGTGTTAAATTTAATTACAAAGATATGACGAATTAGAATAATCTGGTTGTGTAATATTACCATACATTATCTGAAATACGTTGCGTAATTTGCATTCCCGTTATGGAAGGATAGGAGTATTAAAACTGTGCAACCAGCGTTTGGGCACATGGATAAAATATGTGCTTCTCTAGTACATTTTCTGGCACTGACAAGGAATATGACCTTAAAATGCAGCATCAACCTCCATTTCTTTTATATATTGAAAAAAAATATGTTGAAAACATGTAAATTCTCCCCCCCCCCAAAAAAAAATGCGCAAAATTGATCTTCAGAAATGGGGGTTTCTTAAGACATCCACCATAAGTGCATCTCGTTGCTGTTGAAATTATTTTCATTGCTTATGTTTTTGAGCAATAAAGTGTTATTATTTCACGTGGTCTGCACGTATAGGCTAGGGATTAGTCACGCCGCATTCTTATTATTGTGTTTCAGAGCGACTCGCGATTGAGAGCTTTGATTGCATGTTAACCGAATTTTATTCAGTTATTTTAAGTGAATTTCGAAATTGAGTAGTTTTAGCTATTGGTGCATCTTTAAGTATTTTCATTTCTTTTCTTTTTTGTTATATTTGTGGACATTTTATTACGAAATGACCGTATCGAACACTTACACCCAAGGTTAAAAAAAATTTTAATTTTTATTTCGGGTTTCACGTAGGAGATGAAGATAAAATATGCATAACATATAATTCAGGTTTGCTTCATTAAATGAAAAGTACCAAAGTTTGGCGAATGCCAAGCCATTTGGTATGCCTATAATCTGGGGAGAGTAGTTAAGTATTGCAGAGGATCGTTATCTTTGTCATACTAAAATCGGAATTTCCTATTAAAAAGAATCTTATACACAGTACCCTAATGTACCGTCTGCAAGATGCCTTGTATTGCACGAACCTGGATTATTTGTGACTTATTCTCCTACTCCATTGGAACAATTACAATTAACAGAAGAAACACGAGAAGAGTCTGAATCCTCAACATCATTTGATCTATCTTCCAGGCCTAAACATACGCAATACTTCGCTCTTAAGTCAAAAAAAGAAAGAAATAGTTAAACGACATAGTCAAAGACTTGAATTTTACCAAACATCAATCGGAAATTTTAGGGTCTAGATTACAGTAGTAGAATTTGCTAGCTTTAAAAAAGAGAATTTAATTACACCCAAAGGTTTCTTTCCTTTCGGTGTAATTCCATACTAGAATTTAATTCCAGTGTATTTTTCAAGTTATAATTCCATATGTATGTAACGATTAGACTTGGTTATGAATATATTCCTCAGGAATAGAGAAACTATTCCTAGACTTTTCTAAGACAAGGTCTAAGACAATGTTGTTACACAAAAGCAATACTAAACCATCAATACCAGTGCACATTCGGAGAAAATTAAAGGAACGTACGAGAGTGATATGTCTGCTATGGTAAAGACAATTACGTGGTAGAGCAATATAATGTTAAATACACCCCTTTGATGGATCGAAAAACAAGTATTACATAGAAAGTTGAGTACATTAAAAAATTTTCCGGAAGTCAAGGACAAAAATGGAGAAGGTGTCACAAATATCAATTCAAAATGTAAGGAGTGCCAAGCCTGAGGAAATGACTCACACATTAGAAAGATTTTGAAAGATGAAAGTTTCAAAGTTCAGTTTAATATTCTAGAAATGGCTTCCTGAAAGGCATTTTCTTTAGTGATTCACGTTCTTCTGACTGTCTGAATCTTATGCTATACTGGATTTCGAAATAAAGATAATGTTTGTTCAATGTCACTGCATTTTGTAATTTAATTTTGAATTTTGTTTAACTTTCATAACATTTTATGACAATATTTCGCATAAAGAATATTTCATTTAATTTCTTTAATGTCCCTTTTTCCAAAAAAGTACGATAATATTGCTGATTCATGACTGGTCTTTGTCACAAACAAGAGGTGTTTGATGGTTCTTTTAGTAGTCAGTTCAGTCGAGTTAGTAAGAAATAGCCAAAATAATCTTTGTGCTAAAAAACTTTTAATTTTGTCGTGTAGTGTAATGCCTTTAGGAATGCGAAGAGAGATAAAATACTTTAAGACTCGTACAACTCACTTCATAATTCAGTACTATTTTATTTTAAGTCCGTAATTATAGATATATTTAAATTTTGATGCAACGTTGTAAGAAATTAATACACAACTCCATTCTGTGCTAGAATTCTAAAATAGTTAAGGAATGCCTTTGCGCATTTTTACTTGGCCCCTTTTGTTTTATATTTCGAAGTAATAAAAACTAAAAATTAATTTTATGCAATTTTTACCTCTTTTGAATTTACACAATTGATTAAAAATTATATATATATATATATATATATATATATATATATATATATATATATTGTTACCCATTTTTTATTTTCTAATTTATCGGATATGTGTCACTTTTAGATTGACGTTTAATTTTTTTTCCTTACTTTTATTGGCAGATACACCCTGATTTACAACATTAATACATATTAAAATGTACTTTATTTGCAATTCGAGTGATAAATTTGATGTCAAAAGTAAAAATTAGCTTTGCTATATGTGATACGAATAAAAATAAAATTCAAATTAGAGTATTTATAAATTTACTAATTTTGACGAAAGCCAATTAATAGTTACTTATTCGGCAATAGATATTTCTACGCATAAAACATTTTACATTCAAAATTATTCCAATTTGAATGTGTGCATTCCTTGAGTGTTGACTTTCTAAATTTCTTTAAATACATTATCATTTAATTACTAAGATATTTTTATTAACTCAGGAGTAATGTTAAAGCAGAAATACTTTGAATTATTTTTGTATTCCTGAATTAGTAATACTTTTTTCTTTCCAGATTTAAATTTATTTTACATAATGTAAGAATTTTTATCATATACATAATCTTAATAAAATAAAATCTATAACACATGTAATTGTAAGATTAGTTTTTAAATTGCTAACTGAATTGGTTTTGCTAAAATTCTAAATTTGAAATACAGCTTTTTGTCCCCATAGATGCATTGTACATAAATTGTGTTTTTCCATAAATTGTATTCACGAGAATCATTGGGAACTGATCTATCCTGTAAAAGAAAATTGCGTGCATTTCAATAAAATTTACCCTGATGGTCAAAATGTTTGAATTTTTATTTACATATATATATATATATATATATATATATTGTATTATCTAAAAGACAATATAAACTAATAAGCTACTTATTTATGAGCTTAATTAATTTTATAAATCACTCCTAACGAGTTTTTCTTCAATGATAAGCCAATTTTCGAAGAGACAAAATATTATTATGAATTTCCGAGGAATGAAACATATTATTATGAATGATATATCTGAAGAAAATTGTATTTGAAACCTTGACTTATTGTTCTCAAAATTTACACATAAATTTGCCAAATGTTTGTAATTATTAAGAAGTGCATGAAAGAAGTATTGCATTGGTTTATTTTACAATTCGAAGCAATAGCTACTCAAATAAATCATGTCGTGTAATTTTTTAAATTGTTTTTAGGTATTTCATTGAAAACAAAAAAAATGATAAATTATTTGTTATTATTCAAAGGAGAGGCTTTCGTAAATCAGCATTAATTCTAAGCAATTATATAATTGTTTATTTCCAGTATATTCATTTAACTACTAATTTTTTTTTAAGCGTTTAAAATAATATTTTTAACTTTGTGAATCTTCTTTATTCGTAATCATTTACTTTCGGATTCATAAATGGAAAATTTCTGATCCCAAATAATTAAATTGTGAAATAAAAATACTGATTTATTGTTCCTCTGTCTTTTACCTTAGAATTACAAAATTCATAAGGTACGGAAATAATAAAAATGGTTGGAGAAATAATAAACATGATTACTTTCTTTAATGGCCCTTTTCATTTCCTCGGTGTTATTCTAGTACTTTAATATAAATTAAAGCCCTAAGTAACAAAGAATTGAATTACGGAGGTTACTCAGGTTTCCATGACAACAATGATTCCATTTCTTATTTAATGTGTTTAAGTTTTCCATTCCGTTTCTCATACATTGTATTTTGTTCCATCACAATCTCAACATTCTATATTTCTCATTTGGCGAAATTTTGCTGTTTGCATGAGTTTCAAAAATTATAGAAAAAGTTTTCGAAATAAAAAGTATTGAATTTGTTACATAATAACTTACAAATAGTTTTATGCCCTTATTTAAAAAAAATATTTGTTCGCTTATTATTGAAAAGAAAATTGTTTGAAAAGATTTATAAAATTAATTTCTTATTAAATGTTCCATATGTAAAAACGGAAGAATTTGATAAAATGATTAATAATAATATTCTGCAAAACTAATTAGTGAACGTAACTAAAACAATCAAATTAATTTATTTGCAACTGCAACTATTGATATTTGTATTTCCAATTTGAGTCTTAATGATCATATTTATAAAGGGTAATTTTCATTCCCTAATTTACGACTAAATTTGAGAACCACTACAGATACATTAAAAATTTCTGAAACAAATGTTGATTTTTCTGTTATAATAGATACATTTTAAAATTTGAAGGTAAATATTGATTTGAAGAAGAATTGTATTCGATCATAGTTAGCTTCTTATTATCATATATTCGTATCTTTTAATATTGTGTTTACTTAACATACATTGTGATTAAATACATATCAAAATAACTAATATTAAATTAAAACTAAAAATTAAAATCTGAAACAGATTTCAATCCTACAAGCATTAAATATGTTTATAAATATGTTGTTTACAATTTGACAAGAAGAAAAGTTTCAGAAAATATTAAATAATTACCATTATTTTCTCCTTTTGTGTAAGAGTTTGAATGTCTTAAGAAAAATAACGTAGGAATGTTTTTTTTAGAAAATCAAAGATATGTCTCTTGTATCACTTAAAATGGTTTGTTTTTAGTAAGCATCATGACTCACCAGACAGTTGTCTAATTTTGAGTTATTTCCATCGAATGATTTCATTTTTATTGTGGATTGAAGCAAGAAACTTACGTTTATTTAGAAAAAATAAGGGGGAGGAGAGTGAGTTTTGAACCGTGATCAAACACATATTTAAAAGGATTAACCCCGAAAGAGATCAAAGCTGAGTTCTTTAAAGTTCAAGGCAGATTTGCTCTTGTGTTTGCAACTGTTCACAATCGGATAAAAGAGTTTAAACGTGGCTGAACATCCATAAGAGTTGAACATCGTTCTAAGCGTTCCATTGGAAGTGACTACTACAGGAATTATTGACAAAATACACTTTATGGTTTTAAAGTGGTTCGACTTCGTTAAAAACTCGAATTTCGGAGAAAATACCGAATTGTTTTTTATTCATCCATTAAAATATTTGAAATCTTCTCTTTTTAAAGCTACCTTCCATTTGTAGCTACGGTACATAGAAATCAAGTTATAATTATTTTAATAGACATTTACTTTGTTTTCTGAACAAATTTTAACTTCAAATCTATTTTCTGAAGAATATAATTTTCATTATGTTTATAATTTTTGAAGGGTAATAACTCGAATTTTTTTTTCTGTTTATTGATGGAATTTGGTAGAAATGTTTTTTTCATATTATTCTTAAGATCCTGAACTAGGCTGTTTGTAATGTATGGTATGTAAGTGCGTTTATTCACATTTTAATGCATAAGAGTGGAAGATTTTTTTTTAAAAAATGCGTGTTGTTATTTTGACTCTTAATAACTCTGCAAATAATGTGAATTATTAAAAATTCCTACTTCAGACTATGTACAGGTGTCATATAAATACATATACAGAATAAGAATGTTATAGAAAGATTTTTTATGAAAGGAGAATATTTTAAAAATGTGCTATTTTTTCTTATTTTATGCTAAAAAATTGCAGTTTAAAATTTTTTCATTAAGATAAAACTTTTGAAATGCTTTTTTATGTACATTCTAATTCAGATGAAACTAAATATCGAAAAAATTATTCATTTATACGTTTTTTCAAAATCATGGTTCCGAACGTAGTCGGATACCTTAAGTAAAGGACGAATTAAAGAGCTCAAAATTGTTGAGTCTACTGGCATATTACATGGCACAGTGTTATAAATTTTGCATTAAAAATTGAGTGTGGAAAAATTATGGCAAGATGGGTGTTGAGTTTGCTCTCAGTGGAAAATAGACGCAATAGCGTGGTCCATTCCGAGGCTATTTTATCGTTTTTTCTTTGTAAACATGACGATTTTCTGAGTAAATACATATCTGTGAGCAAAGCATGGATATACTACTACACTTCAGAGACAGTCATAACAGTTGCTTTTGAAGGCAAACGGGTCCAAAGAAAGCATTGAAATCAGCCGGCAAGAGGGTGGCTACGGCTTTTGGGATTAAGAGGAATCATCTACACCGGTTACTTGGAGAAAGGTAAAATAATAATATCTTGACAGTATTATGCGTTATTATTGCGGTGCTTCAGCATAGAAATAAAAAGAAAACAACGTTCTTATTTGAGGAAGATTCTCTTCCATCAAGACAATGCATGGATGCTCATCTGTGCAGTTTCGATGACTAAAACTATGGAATTAAAGGTCGAATTATTACATCCTCCGTATTCACTAGCTCTGTAGACAAAGAATCACATAGAACGAAGAGTTCATCTCCCAAACAGAAGCGTATTTTGAGGACCTTCCGAAATCTTACTTTGTAGATAGCTATAAAAAAGATGGAAAAATGTTTGAAAAAGTATATACATCTAAAAAAAATTGTGTTGAAAAAGAAAAAAAAATCTACTTAAAATAATTTGCTTTTTTTTTCTTTTTCTAAGCACTTAATGAAAGACCTCAGTGCGTTCAAAAATGAGTCTTAATTATACTTTGATTTATATCCGTTACAACAAAAAAAAATCAAGAAAAATTTATTTTATGTATTTTCTATGGTCTGTAAAATCCAAAATTTAATTATCACAAAGATCTATTTAGAAAATTCAGTACTCCTATGAAAGATATGAAGATAATATTGCCTTCTTTCCCCTCAAGGAACTTTCCTGGTGTGAATTTTAAGAAATTTCTTCATTACAGGCGTTTGAAACCTAAAATATTTTAAGAACAAATCATACACGGAAAGCAGAAAATTTGGAATCTCTTCCTATTTACTTTAAACAATTACAAATAAAATTGTAAAGCACTGCTAAAAATAATTTTTAAAATTTTTTTGAATACATTTAACCTGATTTTGGATCGAATTTGGTTTTTTAACATTAGAAATGGTTGTCAATAATAATAGTAGTTCAGTGATGTTTTCTTATATAAAGTTGAGCCTTTTTTCTATCCTCAAGCTTACCTCATTAAATGTAAGTTGAGATTCTAGGTTTTAATTTTAATTTCCATCTGGGTATAAAGAATTATTATAATTATTCTGAGTATTTTTTCCATGCGTGCAATGTATTACACTTTCGCAGAATGCAATTTATATCAGTATAAATGTACGCTAATGCTCTTTTGTTGCATAATGGTATATAAATATTTAAAATTTTAATTCTTCTTCTGAAATTCGGAATAAATATATGACAATAATTATTTTCATGAATTGACTAGTAAATTTTTAATCAAAATTAGCAATGCTTACTAACCATTTCATTATGTGATAATTATTATATAACTTTTTCACTGCTATTCAAATGGAAAATTAGACAGACTACGGGATATGAATTCAGTTCTGATGAACAATAGAATGTTAAATTGTTTCAATTGCAGTACTTGAATTAGAATAATCTTGTATGTGATTTTTGCATTGAAAAAATTGTTATATAAGTATACTTTTTTTTCTATAATATTATTGTAATGTAATTTAGTTTCTTTTAAAGAAAAGTTAATCAGTTGCATTTTATTGAACGTGTGAGCTTTACATTTATTCCATTTGTTAAAATTCCATGTTTACGGATTTGCAACGCACTTGTTAAATTCTCATTTGAATGCTAATTACGGCGTACTGGTGATAAAATAGATAGAGCACCCAAGTTAGTTTAATGGTAGTTGCAGTGTTGTTGTCTGGGTGTTAAATCTAATAAATAGTATCTTAACTAGGGCTTAGACATGTTGCGCTTGATGGTTTGTAGATAAATGACCTAGTAAATTTGTCAAATTCTTTTTGAAGAATGTATTTTCAAATACTAAAAAGAAGGAAAAAATAACTGCAGACAGCTTTAGTTCAACAATGTTTCTGGTTTCATTAATAAGAATTTATTAAATTAAAAAATTCATGAATATTTCTCATTCATTTGATTCTTTATGACTTAAGTTACTCCATTTTTTTGTAAAAATGTTGAAGTTTTTTATTACATTTATTTATAAATGAGAAACATCTCATATTAAGTTTACAAAATGTTATAATGTTTTTTTTTAATTTAAAATTGAGATTTTTCTTGCATCCATTTAAAGTTGTACTCTTAATAAATAAGATAAATTAAAAGGAAATAATTCACTATTTTATTAATATTAATTTTTAATTCACTTAATCACTTTTGTTAAAAACATAAATAACACCTCAGAATAGATTAATCCTTTATAAAAAAAAATGTCACTCATTGTGGAAAACATAAAGTAGATACTGTAAATTTTCTCAAGTTGTTTATATTTTAAGAAAAAATTGTTCACGTGTTCAATATATGGTCTTCGTTTGAATACTTTGATATATTTGGCTTTGTTTCATTATAATTAATGTGCAAATTTTGCAATTTCTCTAAAAGCCGATTTCTTGAAAAATTACCTGTCAAAATTAAATGAAAAAGGTATAATAATTCAATGTAAGAATTAAATCTGACACTTGGCAGGAAAAAACATACCAAATAAAAACAATCAATAAATTCTAAAATGTGAAATATTTTTAGAAAGGAAAAGCTTCAGAATTCCAACGGGACTTATAAATCTCACAAGAAAAAAAATATTTTTACTCAAGAAAAAAATGAAGTTCGAATTTCAAAATTTAACCATAACATAAATGAAAAACATTAAAAAAAAACATGCACTAAAAATAGGAAATATTTACATCTACAATTAATCAGAGATCTAGGGTTTAGAAAATAGGCAATAGCTCTCTTCTTCGAAGATGACTGTTTCGAATAACATGTTTTTCTAAATGGCATGTTGTTTCATATGATAAAGATTCTGTAAACCTTCATCATATAAAACGAGTTGCATAAACTACCTTTCAGTTTTGGTAAATAAAAGCTTAAAATACAAGGATTTAAATCCCAATGGCATCTTACTGCAAATTTAAATCCTACTAAGTGATTTTCTTGATGGGACTTTAAAGTCTCGTCGGAAAACAAAGGTTTAAAATTTTAATGTAAATGGTAGCTCATAAATAATTTTGAAATCGCCAGCTTTGTTATATAATCTATTGGAGGTGAAAATACTCGGAATATTTAATAAAATGTTGAGTTTATTGCACAAATTTTTACTCTTTTTTAATATTTAATCACTTTTTTGTAACATTGTATTTATGTTTAGTAAATCTGAAGTTTTGTTATATTAGAAATACTACGCTCTTAATTTTCTAAAATAAGTTTAAAAAAGGGAATTTATATGCAAATATAATTATTTTCTAATGAATATTAAATTTAATTTTATATTCAATACATTCTGAAGTTAATGAGCTTTGAACTAAAGCTAACTAACTGACTATTAAATATATACGCTACTTTTGATTAATCCTTATTCATTACACCATCTAGAAATTATATATTTTTTCGTTAATAAATTAAAGTATTTAATTAATTTAACTCAAACTGCAACATTAAAGTAATCAGTTAAATATATATTTAAAATTGTCACTAAAATGACTAATTAAATCTCATTGAATTTTGAATTTGAATGAAGATAAATTTGAAAAATAAAGAAAGGATTTAAATACAGTTTAATTTCTTATCGATAACTATGAAAGTGTACGAAGTATCGTTAAGTACTTTTGGCACCAACATTTTCAGAAAAGATGGGACTCAAACATGGGACTATATGTTGTAGTTCTATTACTGCTCACGAGGAATTGCAAAATAATAATTTGTTTTAAGGGAGAGACTTTATGATGCAGTTTCTAAGAAAAGGACCAAAGACAATAAACTAGACGACTGCAATTCTGCTTTTTTAATTAACTGCTATTGAATCAATGGTAATTAACCAACATACGACAGCTATAGTCCCTAATCTACAAAGGTATCCTCAATTTACTTATTTATACTGTATTTAATAAATATATCTAACTATTAATTTCAGAGATAGTTCAACATCTCTTTAGAAAATTTAATATTTAACGTTACCAAATTTAAACTCTTGTGATTATATTTCAAAACAAGCTTTGGAAATGGAAATGTTTTTAATAATTTCATTATCAGTATTAATCTGTGATCGTGCACCCAATAAGCTTCTATGTCGCTTTGTAAAATCAAATATTTCCATCCTCACATTAATAATAACTCAAAGTATTGTTTTGAACGCTGGATTTTTAATCTTCGATGGAAGCATTTAGTTAATGAACGATCCTTTTAATAAGATTAGAAGATGGATTGATTGGAAGGCTTGAAATGTATTATCTTGAAACTATAACCTAGATGCAGTAGATTCTATTGAGGAATAATAACATTGGGAAAACATATTGATTGTATACTAATAAATGAAATATTCTCTGATTTGTAATGTTATAAATAAATAATTGATAGAATTAAAAGACAAATATTCAAAATTTGCAGATCAATGTATTATTTATATTTTTTATAACTGGTCGCTATATAGTAAGCAATGACTTTTATTTTCAACATATATTGGTGCCTTTACATTTAAATCCTTTCTCCAATTCAGCATTTATTTATTACGGATCAATGCAAAGCAAAAGGAGAGCTAGTGGCGATGGCTTAGTGCATTTTTTTCAATTTTGAACCACTGTCATGCAACGAGGTCAGCACTAAGTTGGAACCTTACTCTTCCCATCCACATCATACCGACTTATGGATTTTGAGTCCAAACATTTTTATCGTGTATTAGTGCCGTTACTCGATACTCTTTTGAATTACGGTATCGATCCAGCTATTCATCCGTTACGAGCTTGTTACTTAACCAATATATTTACATCGATTACTCTTTAACAATAAATAAAGCAATATCTTACAAGAATGAAACAAAAAAAAACAAATCTTTACTTTCTATGTCTTTGACCTATTTATTAATATTATAGTAGCATCGCATTTCAAAAATTTTGTGGTATTTAATGCAATAACAAAATTTATTAAAATTTTTATTTAAAGTTACATCATTTAAACAGGTAATATATTTCGAACAATTAAATCTTACTATTCGTAGAAAATTTATTTTTGTATGAATATTAGGTAATGTACTTTGAACTTATTTTATTGATACGTTAACCTCTCTTTAAAGCGGCATTAGTTGGTTCGGTACATTCTGTGATCCGTACTCGATCGACCATTTGCTTTCAGATTTTTCATGTGGATTTTGGCGTTTGTTGATTTAGTTTCAAATCATTCCTACTCCCATTCAGTGGGAATAATTACATACATATAACGTATGCAAAATTATACAACTGTACATATACAATGTGATTTGCTGTAAAATGTTCTCAAAACCCAGCTAATGTTCTTCAAGGGTACCTGGACATGAATGGAGAAATAAAATACTGAATTTAAAACTCTTTCATTTTGTGACATTTATGTCTTAAAATTTATTCGTAAAGCTTTGGATTTTTGTATACTTAATAATGATATTTTAATCATTTTATTGTACTATAAAAATATTTTTGGAGAAAAAGCTTTTCTGTTCCCTTGAGTTTAGTATGGATATGATTTTTCAGATGTATTTACAATTATGTACCATTTTCAAAATTAATATTCTATAAATATACAAAATATTTTACTTCTCATTTAGGAAATAATACACAAAATATAGTAAACCAACTTTTTCAATGATAATACAATATATTTGTTATGACAAAACTATATAACTTTGTAATTTTGGAAATTTTAATTTCTTTTTCGTTTTCTCATATGCATAACTATTTCTTAACACTTATTTTTTGCTTAGAGGGGGAAAAAGTTTAGATTCAGTATTTTTGCATAGATACCCATTATAAAAGCGTAAAAAATTTGGAAACATATTGTCTAATAGTTTTTTAAATTGTACCTAAATGCAAATATATCTCCAAAAATCATGTCCAAATTCAACTAAGAAAAATCTTTGTGACCAAAAAATTACTTTTGTAGATCTAGAGAATGATTAAAATATTATTATCAACCACACACAAATAACTAAGCTCTACTCATAATTTGAAAAGATATATACTACAAAAACAAGGGGTTTTAGATATGGCATTTCACCCCCCCCCCCCATGTTCTGTTACCCTCAAGTGATGATAAAAGTAGTAAACGTCGCATGCAACTCTAGCAAAACTTGGGTTAATGAATTGTCTAATAAAGCTTGTCACAAATTGTAAAGCCTGTCTTCACGTAATGTTAAAGAATAGGATCAGAAATTGGAATGTTTTTTTCCATAAGAACGCACTCAAATATTTTATATTCTGACATCGCTAACATTTAAAGTAGTGTGTTTTACTGTAATACGCATTTCTATCCGAATCAATTCATTGTTTCTGGTATAAAATGTGTACCATGTTTCGTCTCCTATACTGTATTGCTAAATGACCATTAAATTTTGTTTATTCCCTTGAAAAATTTCAAATTTTTCGAATGTTCCTAAATTTAAATATACTACATCATAAACTGATGTATGGGTTAAGACGTCTCAAATTTGTATGAAAATTAGAACAACTTTCTGCCAGATTTGTGTTCGAAAATTCGGCCAACTCTTTGTCATTTGGCAAAAACAGCTTTAATTGTTTTTGTTATGATTTAATTTTTATTTTGTACTGTATATTTTTTATCAATGCAAGAATATTCTCTTAAATTTAATGTTCTATGTTTGAATTTAATTTTGTAGTTGCTTGCATGACAAAATATTTTGTTGGTTATTCCTATCCACTACACAAGCTCAGATTGTACGAAGCTCATTAAATACATGTTTCAAAAGCAATAATTTTTATCTAAAGTATATATCGTAGGAAAAACCCTTAAAACTACATTGCGCAATAGTCAGTAAAATCGCTTGTCCTACATGGCCTCAGTATTGATCTTGCCAGCTTTAAGAGCGCTTACTGTACCAAAAAGTGATGCGAGAAATTTAATTTTAAAAGTCAACAAAACTGTCACCCAATGTTCTGATGATATCTGTAGTATTTAATTATTAAACCAAATGTATATATCTCTCATTTTATTTTATTTTTCCATATGAACAACATAGGATTTTTTCTTGGCTATTTTCAACATAGTTTGAAAAATAAATTTTTTTTGCTATCTTTTTTTAAATAACAAAAATATGCAAATAATGCTACATTTGTACTTCACATACACAGTAACGTTATTTTATTGTTATGGTGCTTCCTATTGGACTGTAATATGTATAAATTTAATTTTATATTGCCTTTTTTTTATCTGTGTGACAGAAATATATTTGCATTTACTATTTATTAAAATTTTGAAATTTGAATTTTAAAAAAATAATTTTTTAAATTCAAAAATGCTTCTATACATGTTTGAGGTGAATTTTTTTGAGTTATTTTACTAATAATTTCATTCATATGAATTTTTGGTTTCCAAATGAAGTTATGAATTTAATATTATTGAAAGCTATTGCGTCACTTTTTTCATGTCTTACTTTTTTTAAATTTTATTTAAAAAAATTTATGTAAATATCAAACAATTTTGCGTTGAAATAGCATTAGGTTATGCATATGAATAATTTCCACATCAACAAAAAATAATAAAAACTATCTATTTTATTTAATGAAAGGATAAATTCTTTTGTATGAAAGGGAAAGAAATGTTTTTGTATATAACATAAAAGTAACTGAAGTCTCTAAATAAGAATATTGAAAGATGAGAGAAATTTATGAAGCAGATAAAATATTTGAATGCATATATTATACTATCAAGTTAACGAATTTTAATATATTGTTTAACATGTTTCAGATATCTTTTTTGTTCTTTAATCGTATAAATGCCTGTCACTTTTCTTGAAAATAAAAATATTCAAATTAAATCACATCAAATGAGAAAATTGGTTATTTAAAATATATAAATTAACAAAAGTTTTTTTTTTGATGAAAATCGTTAAAAATTTATTTCTTAATGTTAGAAATTTATTTCTTAATGTTTCAAAGAAATCACATGTCCGAATTTTTGAAATTTACTCGGAAATTCTGTACTTTATTAACTTAAATAAGGCAGATCTTTACGAACAATTTATCACTTTTGAAACTATTTTATTAGTAATTTTATTTAGATGAATAATAATTTTAAGAAACCAATTTACTTTGAAGAAGATAATATGCAAGGAAATTAGTCCAAACAATGAGCAAAACGTGTTTTAATTCCACAGGAAAACTATTAACAGTGATTATTAAGAATAGTAAACATAAAATGAAGATTACGTATGGAATTATCTGTGTTTATAATAAAATATTTTACATTACATTTATAAAATAATTCATTAAATTACGATATTGGTGAATTTTGTTAAATAAAGATAAATATTTGTAGAGACTTGATAAATACCTAAATGTAAGAAGGAAAATTCGTAAAACCTAACCCTAATTGATATTTTAAAAACTGTTCATTTTTTTATGCTTACTAAAATTGTTTATGAAATTACACAGATTAAATTACAGCGATAATTTTAGTCTTAATGAAATCATGTGTATTCAGAATTACGAAACATTTAATTTTTTGCCTAGTACTTACTGAATTTTTTCTCGTAAATATTACAATTTTTAATAACAGTACTCTACAATTAATCTCTCAAAAATGTTTTAAAATAACTGATTATATAGCTACGATATTACCAGTAACTTTCTTAAAATTGAATGCAAATTAGAATAAGAATACAAGATATACATATTTCAAAAATTGGAACAATAGTAATTTCAAAATATATTTTAATAATGTATATTACTTCTCATAAATTTTTTAATTGAACTAATAACTTAGAAAACCAGATATCGGCTTTGAAACTACAGTACTATAATTAAGAAATCCATAGATTTATTTAAAAATTGTTTCTAATTTTAACATTAAGGATTAATTATTCAAAACTGTAATTAAACTTATTTGTTCTCCTCCCCCCCTTCGTATCCCAAAGATGATATTTCAAGCTATGATTAATAATAAAATGCATTTAAATACATTAAATTTTATTCCATAAACAATATGTCCAATTTTCAGAAGCAGATGTGACAAAAAGTAAATTTACGAGAGAGGCATATTGTAAATTTTATAGCTACTTAAATGAACGAATCAAAAATTAATAAAAAAGGAACAGAAACTTGTGGATAAAAAATGTATAATTTCTCCTATAAAACTTCATTTCTTTTATAAGACCTTGCTTAAGAGTTCAAGAGATCTTCAAATCAGTAATTGGTCAACATGTATTTGAAAAATATAAATATAAATCTGCGAGGTTCATTATTAAATTTGTAACGGTCATCCATACTTATTTATATAACTCCAACTTATTGAAAGAAAGACATCAAAGTTTATTATTTATCAAAGGAATGAAAGATCCCTCTTTCTCGAATCCTTCTTAACTAATTTAATTCTATAAATTATATTTAAATAATAAAGTATTCAATTCACACACTTCTCGATTATAGTAGATTCGACTCATTATTTTAATCAAGAATCCCATCCGACTAACTGTAGTTCAAACGATTAATTATAATACTTCTCTCCAATTTACAAACATCTATCAGCTTATCTTTATCATCTGTCTGCCTTCTTTTCTCTTTCAATTCTGTTCGGCTTATATATCACTATCCACTATTTGCTATTCATTACACTCCTTGTTATTTTATGTAATTTGAATTACCAAATAGCCCCTGAAGTTTATGAAAATGAGGAAGTCGCAAATAGACCAACATCATGCCTTTAGTTTTCATTTTGTAACTGGTTTTAATCTGTTCCATCAATTCTTTTCCCTCTAGTAATCCCTTGTACTTTGTTGGAGTTCTTTTTTTCCATGAAATTTTTAATTTTTGCATTCTAAGACTTTCTAGTCTTGTATATAATAATGTTCTTAGACGTAATTAAAGTAGGCTTTTTAAAAAAATTTCTTTTTTCTGCAAAGTAATAATACCTACCATAATAATATTTTATAGGGATTTAACTTTATGTAGGATGCATAAATATTTTGACACAATCCAGATTCACGAATTCTTTAATGGAAACTTGACATTTTCAGTTAAATAGTTAAATCCCTGTTGTCAACTAAAATTGAAGCTTATATTCACTTCTCATACTGAGAGACTGTGATATCATTTAATTAAATAAAAAAGAAATATTTTAGTTTTTACTTCCCCTGTTGTTAATCTATCTTCCTACAAACACTGTAACTACAATGAATATACGAAATTAGTCAGACAGCATAAAAAACAGTTGCAATTATTCGTGTGATTCTTTAAAGTATATAAAAGTAACAGAGGGGAAAAGAGTTTATAAGTATGCCAATTGCAACTGGGTTTTTTTTTCACACTTTAAAAATTATTTTACTTGCAATTAAGTAAAACTGGAGCAGAACTATGACTCAACTTTTTTTTTAATAAAATTTACTATATTATTACAATTTTAATATATGTCTTTAGATTTCGATAAAAAGTTCACTTAATAATATTTTCTTACATTTTACTATAAAGTAATTATACATTTTCTATTTTCTATTTAGTAGAAGAAGCTACAAGAAAAATGAATTAATTTCATAAGAGGACAAAAGGAAAGGAAGACAAATGTAATTTTTCCTGAATTTCATTAAAAATTACTAAGTTTTGGATTGATGTTAATTAATTTAATAAAGTAGAAGAATCCAATAATAAATCTTTTTTTTTTTTTTTTTTTTTTTAAATTAAGGCCATGATGAGGTAAATTATTCTGATTGAGAAGTATTATGTTCCTAATAATATTTTATAAGCCTTTTGTGTATAAATTTCTTTTATTTTACGAATATGTGATAGTAATAAAATCATAAGCTTAATTAATGAATATTAATAAATTGAATTCAAATAAGAAATAAAGCAACGGAATAGGATGCATGACATTTTTATAATGTAAAAAAAGAATTAAAGGGATTAATTCAAACATGATTAAATTACTCTTGTATATGTGTTACTTTATTTCAAAAACTTTAAATGGTTTCTGCAAATCAATTTTTAAAAGTCCTATAATTGTAATATCTCAATACATTGTCCTTCATAGTTATTTGTTAAAATATAAAGATTAATTATTAGAAATTCCCTTGTGACTGTATGATATTTAATTATCTTTTAAACATAAAATTTGACTGTACATTCTCGACAATTTTTATCTTTTAAATAGAAATGTGCTTTTCTCATGTCGCCTAACTTTAATATATAAATAAGATTAAAAACTGTAATTTTGTAAAAAAAAAATACTTTCTCATCGGAATAAATATTTACTGAATAAATCCTTAGTTTAATTTTTATTGGTATAT
This sequence comes from Nephila pilipes, assembly GCA_019974015.1. Taxonomy (NCBI): domain Eukaryota; kingdom Metazoa; phylum Arthropoda; class Arachnida; order Araneae; family Nephilidae; genus Nephila; species Nephila pilipes. Next base: position 624,347 of record BMAW01086819.1, read on the forward strand.
ATCGATAGTTTTTTTTTTACAAAAAATTGTGACATTTAGAATACGAAACTTGCACACACGCTTTCTAATTTCAATTAAAATAATAAGAAAATGTTTATTATAATTTGTACGCGAAATTACCCGGTTTAAAATTTTCTCTATAATTTTGCTTTTATTTTGAATAAATGAGGGGGAAACATCAGAAAATGTGCAACTACTCAGCCAAAAATAAAGAAATTTAGCCGCTTAAAATACGTAAAAAGTTCTCGTGCATCAGAATATAACGGGTAAATTGTTGAAATTATTGCAGTATAATGTTATTGGACACGTGGCCAAAAGCAAACTTTTAATAATTTGAGATAAAAACCAATGTTTTTATATGGTGGCAAAGTTTATTAAAAAATAATTATTTGGCAGTATTTTGCCAAATGTGGCTACCCTGATCCGCTTCGTGGACTTAACGTTCAGCTAAAAAACATCGGCCAAGTTTGGCAATTTTTGAAATTCCGCCAAGTGGTTTTAAATAATGATTTTTTTAATAATTCCGCCAACTGCATTATTAAAAAAATCATTGAAATAATAGTTAAAACTTGTCGCAAATTTCTAAATATGCATTGTTAGGTGAGTAAGAACGATTCCCAAAATTTCAGAGATTTAGCTTAATGGGAAGTTGGTTAAATTAACGATCGAAAAATTTATGACACACTAATACACACACAGACAGACACGCACACACCAAGTAAATTCATAAAAACTTTGTAAAAAGGCTGCAGTTTCTTCAAGAAAAAAACTAAGTAAAATAATACTTAGATAGTAATTTTTTAAAAAAATGAATAGTTTTCTTTCTTTTTTTTTTTTTTTTTGAATATATTTTGCATCCAAGCGCACATGTTTAAAAACCCAAATTAACTTGATTAATATAAATAAATGTATAGTTATAAGTTTTCTTATCAAATGGACTTCCATGCTTTGAAATGAGAACGAATCATAGCTTTTTTGTTTTATTAAAAGTTGAAAAATAGAAAAGTAGATTTGTTGAAAGTTTTAAACACTTTTTAATATTTCTTTAGCTGTTCTGCTTTTTCATAATTATCGTTCAATAAAAGATGATTATTATTTGTTTCTGTTATAGGACTTAGAACCACTTATATGGATAATTTTTAGTTCTTTGTCGTTCTGGCTTATTGTCAAATAGAAGCAAAAAACCTTTAAACTCACGACATACTCATCTCTCTCTCTGTATATATATATATATATATATATATATACAGAGAGAGAGATGAGTGTTAACAAGACAACGAATTGTTATGACAGACTTTAATTCATCTATATATATATTCTCTCTAAGGGAATAAATTTATAACAATATTTTCGCCGTGAAATATTTCATCATAGGTTTACAGTTAAAAATTCAAGCATATGTTTACGTGATTCAAAATAATTAAGGCAAGTAAAATGACACATTCATGACACAATAAAATTATGATTTTACATCAAACAATTATTAATTACTGAACTCAAATTAATGGCAATTAACACTTAAAAGTAAAATTGAAAAAGACATAATATTATAACTTAGAACAACAAAAATCATTTGTTTGGAGTTTTTAAACTATAAATTAATTTATTTATACATTTTATAGCATATAAAACTATTTTTAATGTTAATCTCCTTGATTTTCCATCCCGTCCTATATATTCTATGGCCTCAGTAATCTTCCAATTTTAATGAAGAATCTTTTCTATGCTAAGATTATAACGCTTCGAATTCAAAAAGCGGTAACTTCTGACTCTAATCGTAAATACTATCATTAAAGCAAAGGTTTATAACTCGAAATCAATGATTGCAGCTCCCATTTACCTCCTGTTTATTGTGCAATAGAATACAGTGATATAATGATCGAAGCGTATATAGCGACTCGAGTGTGAACTCCTCACTCAAAAAACTAAGTTCAAAAGGATATTTTCTGTTGAGGGTACATGAAATCATTAATGTATAAGAAAATTCTTCAATCCGTGAAAGAAATCTCATGAGAATATCATTGCTGCAACTGTTAAGCTAGGTATATTACGATACCATTATCTGGAGACAACGAATTGTTATGACAGACTTTAATTCATCTACAAAAACAGTTCGACGGCTCTAAATAAGCCGTCGAACTGTTTTTATTGATGAATTAATATTAATGACATCTAAATAATATCATTTTAAATATCTACTTTAAAAAAAATTTGTGATGTGAATTGTATTAAGAAAATAATGATTTTTTTTTAAAATTCTAAATCTTTTTTTAAAGTTAACTCTACTATTTCTGACATTCTGTGCCGAATGCAGCCCCGTAATCCCATTTTAAATAACATTTGTCTTGATGGAAACATTTATCTCTCTCATTTATTTGAAACAATTTATGAATATCTTGTATGATGATTACGCATAATTAATTATTAAGACGATAATTAGCTTGTAATGATTGATTACTTATTGACGTTGCTCTGAAAAGTAACACGAGGGCTATTGGAAGCGAACATTGTTATTTTGAATCTCGTCAAATTAGTAGAACAATATTTAACCTGACACTTCCTTCTCCAAACATCCACAACACGCCCTTGGGAGGACTTGGAAACTCGACCATATTTAAAGTACCTCATGCCTGTTACACGACAGGGTCTTTAGAATCATTAGGGCTTGTACCCATAACTCAACAAGAACAAAGTTAGCCTTGAGACCCCGACTTTGACCAATAAGCTACAGAACCGTGAATTAATATAAAAAAAATATATGTGGTAATATTGCTTTGAAAAATTCTGACCATCAAGTTATATAAAATTCTAAACATCAAAGTGTTATCACGATTTTTAGTTATTATTAGGTCCATTTTCCATAAAAGTTTAATAAAATATTAAATTGCTCAAGTAAAGAAGACAGAAGAACCAAATTGTTTTTTAATGCCACTTATAATACTTTAAACTCAAATACTCGTATGACGATCTAATCTCCCAAAAATTATCTTGGCTGAACACGACTGAATTATCGACTGAAATATAAATTTAATTCTTTTCTTTCTAATTCAATTAGGTTCGAGTAAGTAAACAAACTGAAAATGATGGTTCAATCATTCAGTCCTTCATTCTATTTCAAATAGAATCTGCATGACTATTTCTTATACACCGAAGCACTTGGTTGAAACCTTTCAGTTTTACTGGTTCGATCATAAACTAAAATTAAGTTCTAAGAATTTACAACTAACTAACTTGCAATCTCCGTATTACATTCTTCTCAGTTTATATATGTATTTGACCAAATTTATTCACTGCACTTCATAATTTCAATCTAATTTGCATACATCACGTTTCATTTTATTGGAAAGATTTCATTTTAAACGTTTTGAATAGTAAAGTATCCAATGTTAGAGAAAGTAAAATCAATAGTTATAACCCAATGTTACAGAGCTATTGAACGCAACTTGTATATTTCTATTGCAGATAAATGAATTCATGTCGTGTGCAATGATCGATGCTTATTAATAGGTGCATAGTTATATAGAAATAATTATTTAAATTCACAAATATCTTAAGTAAATTAACCTTCAGAAACAATTTGTCCTTGACGTTGCATTTCATGCAAAGGAAAAAAAGACAAAACTGTATTTTCTCTTTACTTTCTTATTATCGTAAATTACATCTCAAGAATGATGATGTGTTAATAAAAATTTTTCATTTCTCTAGTGAAGTTAATAGTCCAGAATATTTCACAATAATCAGAACAAAAAAAGTTTCTTTTATGCGTTAATTATATAGCAATATTAGAAAATAAAGTGAGGGAATGTTAAATAAGTGAAGCTCTTAAGATAAGAATTGATTTTATTCAAAAAAATTTCTCAGTTTTATGTCATTGAATAAACTTTGCGAACATTTTTTGAATCAGTTCGTTCAAAAAGTAATCCCCATTATACTATATAATTTTCAATAAAAGTAACAATATTACGTGTGAAATAATATCTTGCATAAAAATATTATTCTTAATTGAAGGTGTCTTTTAAAATAGTACATTAGATTTTTAGATGATTTTTCATTAGCAATATGCATCTAAATTGCATATTCTAAAAATTAAAAATAGTTAAACATGTTCTACTTCTTCAGATAGCTAATATCTCATATTCCAAAATGTTTATGCAAATATTCTGTGATAGAATATGATTTTATTTTTCTGTTAATTCATAACGGCATTCTAGATCGCGATTCCATTTGAAAAATTCGTGTTATGAAGTACGCTTCCACTTATAACGAAATACCTTACCTTTATTTATAGCTTGTAGTACGTCGAATGTGCACTTACAGTAATTTTTTCAAATTTGCGAATAAATTTACAGGCATTTTACAGCCAAATTCGGCTACGCTGCTATTAAGATTATTTCAAGCAAAGATTTACTTTTATTACCCCTCCCAATTTGTTAATTACTTAATTAAATAAAATAAGCTATTTTGACTTAATCTCATTCTTGTTTGAATGTTTGGTGCAGGCGAACAATGGCAATTTAAATTAATTGAAAATAAGATATATTTCAAATAGTTATGCTAAACTTGTTAAAAACATTTACTTAAATATGCGTTGAATTAAGAATTATTTGCATTTTTTTTTTATTTAAAAGAGGATCATGAAAATCAATAAAACAATAGCTAATTTTGAATTTATTTCCAGCATTACAAATTGGGTAGTGCTTCTTCATATTAAATGTTTCACGGTAAATAATTGACATTGCGACTTAATGATATTAGTGAGGATCCGAGGAAATATCTAAAGTTCGTTTACCATTGTACTCCCGAGACGAGATCATAGCAAAGCCATGACAGATGTTCTGATTCCGTGACTGAGACAAGAGCTGAAGAAATGGAACAGGAGAAAAATTATAAAATTTCAGGTGCCGACGTAGGTTCCGGCCGATTGAAGGCGAAGTTGTTTTTGTTGAATTGGAGCTTCCGCAGTTGGAATGTGTATTTGGCTTTCACAGCTTGTGTAAATTATTGTTACCTGATTTATTTAACTTGTGTTTATTTCATTCAAAATCAATTGTGTTATTTTGGATCGTGGTTATCTCTATATCCAGAACTTGCCGTCAGTCGGATGAACAAATTTTTGCTATATTCAAAAACCAAAATCGTGGATTTGGACCATAGGGACTTGCTCAAAATACAAAGGAAGTTTTCTAGATATTTTTTTTCTCTAAGAGGCTGTCTAAATTCTTAAGTAATTAGTTTAATAACCAAAGTAGTTTTCAAGTAGTTTTAATAACCAAATAAGTTTTTCTAATGCTAGTTAAACACTTTCATTATAATTTTTGTTAAGAAAATTAATTTGATTTATTATTATCGTTCTTAAATGAGTGAAATACTTCTTCCATGGCAAAATATTGAAAATTGTATACTAAAGACAAATTGTTTTAGCTTGATATTTTAAAAATGGATATATACTGATTTTTGATCTAAACCTCAAATGTTTTATTATGTTATTGAAATTGATAATGTTGCAGTCATTCATTAATCACTGATTTCGTTCAAATGTTCTTAATTTACAATGTACACCAATGCGTCAATGTGGGCACATAATTTCAAAAAGTTTTTATGCATTTTATTTAGAACAATTTAATACAAAAAATAACGAAAGATTTTAAATCGTAAGACGTTTTGTACAAATGAATAGTTATACTTTATTAAGATTTAGTCCCTGGAGGACAGTCAACGATATAAGTTGAAGATAAAATTATATTCCACGATATTTGAAATGAATGATATAAAAGGTACTTGTTGGAATTGATTCACATGAAATACTTTATCGCGACTGCTTACAAAACTGATTAAAATTTTATCTGAATTTGGGATATTTTTTAAATTTATATAAATATTTCAGTTGAATATGTCTTTAAATGTAGGAGGTTAAAAATGGAATTTGATTTAGTTAAGGTATCCATACATCTTCGGAGAATTTTTTTTAAATGCATTGATATTTGCTATCAAAATACATTTTTAATGCTAAAATATAACCTAAAGCTATGAAAAACACTTTTAATAATCTGCTTTTAATTCAAAAAAAAAATTTTGGAATGGAAAACATGGTAAAAATAGTACATAAATTGATTATCAGAATAACGCTCCTAACTCAAAAGTAAACAAAAACATAAATATTCAGTGAATTTTATCTTATTCATCATAAACTCTTTTGGGGCTGATACTACTTTCATGATGAATATCATATTACTACAAATTTTATTGTGTTTCGAGTCAAATAACAATGAAATATCAAAAGAAGTTATAACAATACATAATTTACACCTTCGTTACTAAAAACATATCAATTTTACAATCATGAAAGTAGTAGGTGTTCTTAAAAACTATATAAAGAAAATACTTGCAAAATTTAAACTAATTCGGTTCATAACTTTTTCTGATACCTACGTTGCCATATGCAAATATGTCGAGAAAACTCATTTTGAGAAAAATCAAATACAAACTTTCAAATACAATTAAAATTTATCCACCTAGTAAAATTCAAATCCCTGTAACTTAAGTTCTAAATAAGGTATAAGTAAAATTCAAACAGTATTAGAAAGAAGAAAAAGAGTTTAAATTTTAATTTGACACTAAATTAGAAAGTTGAAAATTTTGACACAAATGACCCTTAAGAGATGTACGGATACCTTAATAGGCTACCTGTTTCGTCTTGTTATTAGGATCCTATATACTTTTCCAAGAAATTTCAGAAGTGCACGGGGGGGGGGGCAGAGTGATATTTTGCAATATATTAATCCTTTGTGGAACATTCTTGTCTCATACAGACTGCTTCCTACATTAATTCTTCCTTCGTATGAATAAAATGATTCAATCTAGTAACCAGTTTTTGTATTTTCGCATCTTTTATACTTTCATTTAAAATCATTCCTAAAAAATCACTTTCATTTCCACTTTTCATTCAAAATATGTACAATGCGCAATAAGTGCACAATTACATTAAAAATATTCAATGTAAACATTTTTTTGAACAACCCATGGAAACAAAAATATATTGGGCAATTTTTTTTCTTTAGAGTAAAGTGATAATATAAGAAGGACTTCAGAATTAAATATGAATTATACTATCCAATTAATACTCAATGTTTCAAAAAGGGACAAAAGTTGCTCTTTGCAATGTACTGATTTACTTTTTAGGATAGGTAGTTACATAATCTTTAATTGCTTTCCATTCTAGCCAAAAGGAATGCATATTTGTTCGTTCTAAACGTTTCATTTGTTTCTTCCTTATTAACATAGTGATTAGGCTTAAAGTCAGCCGCAAGCGAAAAGCTTATAAATTATTCATCGACTCCTTATGTATTTTCAACTATACTTGTTTTTATCAAAGTTTCTAATTTCGGAAACAATATTTAGAAGTTCATTAAAATAGATTTGTTTTCCTAAATATTTCTATGAATAACTTCGCTTATAAGAGATTTGCTATTTGAAAAATAAAGCAGGCATAACAATTGTAGAAATCTTACGGAAAAATTATGTTGAGAATGAGTGTAAATACTTTTCCAAAGGCAAATAATAACTGGTTAAATCATGGAAAGTTTTTATTAGCCAGGATAAAGAGAAAAAGTAAATATTTCTGGCATTTTCTTTTGACTGGGGATTTTATGAAATAATTTTTCATTAGATTAGTGCTTTTTTATGGCAAAAAGAAGTGTAAATAATTTCATATGAACTTGAATATGATCTTTTCCAACCATTCTGAAAATAGAAATTAATTCATATCAAGAAGGACATTTATATTAGAAAAAAATTATTGAATTTAGATGTTTCTGCAGAACGCATTTAATAATGATTCTAACTTTATAATAAAACCTTCTTTCTATACATATTATTTTTATTTGCAATTTGGGAATTCTGTGTTCCGTCGAAACTTTTTTGATGAATGTGTTTGAACATAAACCATTGAGGCAGATACGAAGAATTCAAACATGCGTTAATAAGCTAATTTAACTTTATTCGAACTTATACATTAATTGATATAAAATATATTGAAAGCTATTAGAACATCTGCTTCGTAATCAAACAGAAATGTAAAAATATTCTGAAGTATCTAAGGCGATGATAAAAGAGTGCCTCTCACATATCACTATCCTAAATCACGAAAGTTTATAGAAACATCGTTAATTCATCAAGGAATTCCTAAATTCACTACACTCTATCCCTATAATCAAATTACTCTTTATTCTCAATCATTACAAATATGATTAGCAATTCAAAGAAATCACACTCATTCATATCTTTTAACTAAACATCGTCAGAATAAATCCAGAAGTTAAAACAGTACTTCCAGCTTTTTGCCTTCTGTTGATTTATTCTGAGCAATAAATTTAATTATTCCGCTTAACACTACAGTAAAAATTATTTAATTACCCGTAAATCATTTTATCAATATTTCAACATTCCAAATGATGTGAAAAGGATATTTATTTTATCGAGAGAATGTGTTTTTATGATATTGTAGACACTTTCTTAATCAATCGACCACTCAACCGGAGGAGTAAAATGAGTGGCATTTAGTATGACATGTAAGCTTCTAATCTATTTTCAGATAATGTCACATTCTATTTAACCAATGAGTCCATTGTTATTTTGTGCATGAAGTGCAATTGATTTATTTCTTCCCGGTTATTGTAATTTAATGTGCATAGGTACAAATCTGACCACGTCTGCATGTCCTCGGTGAAGGAATTCATTTCATCATAGAAAGGAACTAATTAAGTTTTTAAAAATATAAAACAATTTTAATAAATAAGGTAATTTTCATTTATCTGCTATGTTAAAGGAATTTTTTTTATTTTAATGGTTTCAATAAAGTAGGCAAACATGTGTGTGCTTGAGACTCCCGTCTCCAGGCCATTTTGATTTCTTGAACGTATTGTTAGTTTATGGAATTTCTACTACCGTCTTCAAACCTGTACTATTTTATCTATTTAAATGCAAAAACGCGCATTCGAAAGAACAAAAATAAAAAAAAAAATGTTTCTGCTGAATTTTAAGAAATACTTTAAAATATTTTAAAGACCGTAAAACACACAAAAGAATCATTAAAATAGGAGTGTAAGTATTTTTTGGAAATCAGATGAGAAAAAAGATTCCGCAGAAACCATCATTATTTTTTTTTTCGTTCTTTGGGGTGAATTTTTTGCATTCAAATGTATAAAACAGCAAAGATTTAAACTCGATAGAAGAAATTCCAGAAGATTAACGTTACCTTCACGAAATCAAAATGGCCGCTAAACAGGAACCATAACTATACGATGTGGTATCTAATAAATAGATAGGTTATTTCATACTTATCGAAATTCAACTTGTAGGTAAGTAAGATACCACGTGAAATAGATAAAAACTCCTTTCGTGGTAGTTGATCTATGTAACGTTTGTACATTTTTGTTAATCGATCATTTAGTTATTAGGCCAATAGTTCTGGTGGTTTCCAAAAATTTTCCAGACAAATTTTTGAATAATAGTTTCCCATGACACTCTACACTTTGTAAGAATATGACTAATAATTAATAAGAGGTAAAAACAAGTATGAGATTCCCCTCCCGTTGCGAACCTGTCTGATAACGCTGTGGCACATATTTTGTGAACCATAGGATTGGTTTAATGTTGGTGAAGCTTTTGAGAATGGTTTGTTGAAAATTCGTACAAAAACTAACTTAATTCGGGTACAGTGTCACATTTAGAAATATCCTTACTTTCAGGATTAGTTCTAGTTTAAATAAAAAAAATGGATATTTTTGATACATATATTTATTCAGAAGTGATAATCAAATAATTCTGAACATTAGAGGCTCTTTTCTTTTGGATTTCATTTGCTAAATTTTCAGTTGAAAATTGGTATTTCATACAATACAAGCTCAAGGAAGTGCTACAAACTTCATCTGTCTCTCTCATTCGATTTCTTTTATGTATTTCTCATATTACTGAATGCTAAAAATAAAGTCTCACAAAAGCGTGTACAGGGAAACATTGTTAGGAAAGCCATCGCTAGTAATTTCCGGTTGCTAAAAATGTCCCGTAATCTGTTCCACATTCTAAATTTCATTTTCGTTGTGGTACTAAATTCTTATTAGTTTTATTTTTGGTTGAACAATAATGTTTTTTTTTTTTATTATTATTAAGTTTTGAATGTAATTTTATTCCTCTTTTAAAACTATTTGCATCTAAGTTTTCTTAAATTTCCTTAATAGTTTTTATTATCTTTTTTGAATAAGTGTATATTAATATCTTTACTACACACACACAAACATACATACATATATATATATATATATATATATATATATATATACAGGGGGTGGACAAAAATATGGAAACACCTTGTAAAATGCATGTTTGAAAAGAAAGATTGATTTTAATGAAATATGTAGGTGGCGCTGGCGTTTTTGACTACTAACGCCACCTATACAACTTCGTAAATGTGCTAAACAGCTCAGTTGTTGTCGGAGTACTGTTATGTGAGGTTGTCATTGCATTATGTCAGAGTTAACAGACTTCGAACGCACGTATGGTAGGTGCTTCCGTAAGCAAGGTAGCCGAGGTATTTAGTGTTTCAAGAGGTACTGTATCGAAGATTTATTCCGCATATTTGAAAAGCGGAAAAACATCATCTGCTAAATCACAGCGCGGACGAAAGTGTGTGCTGAGTGATCGTGACAGACGATCATTAAGGGCAATTGTGACGAAAAATAAGAAGACCACAGCTGCAAAAGTTACTGCTGAAATGAATGTTGTGTTACAGAACCCTGTGAGTACCAAAACAATTAGAAGGGAGCTTCATAAACAGGGAATTTCTGGCCGGGCTGCAATTGAGAAGCCACTCATCAGTGATGCTAATGCCCGTAACAGGAAAAGGTGGTGTTTAAGTCATAAAGCCTGGACTATAGGGCAGTGGAAGCGTGTAATATGGTCTGACGAGTCTTCTTTCGCATTGTTTCCCACTTCTGGCCGAGTTTACGTCTGGAGAACGCCATCTCAAGCCTATAATACAGACTGCTTGTTGCCAAGAGTGAAACATGGCGGGCAACTGTTATGGTTTGGGCAGCCATATCGTGGTTCTCTGCTGGCCCCATGATAACTGTGTCAGGGCACATGACTACCAAGACTTATGTGAACATTTTGGCAGATCAAGTTCATCCCATGGTACAAACTTTGTTTCCCGATGGTGATGGTGTCTTCCAAGACGACAAAGCCCCTTGTCACACAGCTCACATTGTCCAGGACTGGTTTTCTGAGCACGAGGAGGATTTGTCCCATCTCCCCTGGCCACCACAGTCACCAGACCTGAATATTATCGAACCTTTGTGGTCTACATTAGAACGGAAAGTGCGTTCTCGTTATCCACCGCCAACATCGTTATCTGAACTTGCCACCGTTTTGCAGGAAGAATGGTATAATATTCCCTTGGCACACATACAGGAACTGTATTTATCCATTCCGAGAAGACTGCAAGCTGTTTTGGATGCCAACGGGTTTCCTACACCATATTAAGCAAAGAAACATGTTTTTTAAAAGGTGTTTCCATATTTTTATCCAACCCCTGTATATATATTTTTTTTTTACAATTATATACTTAATATCATTTCTGAATTTAATTTTACTCTTATAATATTAATTTCTTTGTAGTTCTGTTAGTTTCAATTAAAATTATTTTCCTCATTGTTTGTTTTACACTTTGATTAACTATATATATATGTGTGTGTGTGTGTGCTTGCGTGTGTACTTAAAACTACTCTGAAAAAACTACGCAATGAAAAAATTGAGGAGAAATATTTATTCTAAAGTCACACAAAAAATGTAAGAAATAACAGAAAACATTTCAAAAGGAAACTTAAATTTAATTAATTTTTCTAAAAGGTAGATTTCAAAGAATATAAAAATGCTACTTATATTACACAAATTTAAAATAGGCTAATTTTAGTGGACTATAACCGATGAATGTTAACCATAAGATATTCTGTCTTCAGCTGAAGTACTATAAAACAATATTATATCAAAATTGGAAACGAATTTCAATGATATGTTTATCAGAACTCTTTTTTTTTTAAATTTATTTTATAACTATGGTACATTGCAATATCAAAATGTGAAATTTTAATTTTTAAATTTGTTGGTATTTTTTGAAGGCTTGGTTAAAAAAGAAAACTAATATTTACTTTTAAATATAAATGTCATTTGCTAATATTTTCACAAACAAATTATTTACTCTGTTTTTTTCTTCTTTTAAAAGCAATTTTTCTGAAATTCTTAAACTCTACATTTGATTATGATTGTCAAATTATAATAACTACTTACTCTAGAAGATGCCACTCTTTATTATTTAACTTCAAATACATCTTAAATTTTTATTATATAATCAATAATTTCACAAATCCAATTGCAAATAATGAATTACAGTAAATCACTCTTATTTACAAACACATAATAGCTGGTCTTTGTTATCATTTTCCCTTCTTTCAATTCTTTTTCGCTTATGTATCCCTCCCTGATTCAATTCATTACACGTCTTGTTTACATCTAAATTTGCCTAATCACTTTTCATTTGGTTGATTAGGAGTTGGAATTTAAAGCAATTCAAATTCCAAAGCGTCACCAATGTTAGAGAAGAGAAAATCACGAAGAGCCCAATGGCACAACCTTTCTTTTAAAAATCAGCCTAAATATTTTTAAGCTATTATTGGGGGAATGGAACACAAAATACGTAAATCTTTAATTTCTGTATGAGCTTATGAAACTTTGTATACACGGTTTTTTATTAGTTGTTCATATTATATGCAAAATTATTTAAAATATATACGCAACTTTTTGAGTTACTTTTTTTGTCAATTTTTCATAAGTATTCGATTTGTTTCTTGTGATTCAATTTTTTAAATAATATTTGTATGAAACTTTTATTCATATTTAAACACAAACGGAATTACATTATTACTGGATAAGAAATTAAATTTGAATTTATCCGAGCAATTTTGGTGGAGGGAAAAAGTTTAATTATTTTTTCGGGTGCTAAATTATTCGATAAGTTTTCGAAATAGTTATAATAACACGTTTAATTATTTTTTTTGTGCAACGGAATAAGTTTAGAATACTGTGAGGTTTATTTAAATTTATAATGGAAAAGGTATTTTAAATGCCAAAAAAATCAGTTTTGAAAAAGGTTAATGTGATGAAAATTAGGAGCCTTTGAAAAGTACTAGTTCCCAAACAAAAAATAGACAGTAAATGACTGAAATGTACAGGATCTATTTCAATATTCGTCGTTGCTTATGATAGATAACAGCTTCCTAAGTATATATTTTTTAACTATACCAATTTTCTCTGAAGTTTTGGATTTTTTAACTTATTATCTCTTTGAAGTTGTTTCAGAAAAACTCTACAAATAAAATTTAATTGCACTTAAATTACATATATATTAAAAAAATAATATAACACTTTTGATTTAAAAATTATTTTCTGTCCTATAAATAACCTATCGATATAAATATTAAAAAATGTTTCAAATGTAACGAAGATGCATTTTTTCTTCTGCTTAGATGGCATAAAACTACAAAATTCCTCAGAGATTAAACTACGCATTCTTATCTAGAATCCCCCATTCGACACTTGAGAATGAGTTAGGAGTACCAGAATCAGCACGAATAACGTGTAGAATTTCTATCGAACATCTTACAACCAGAGAGAAAAATTGAATTTCTATTTCAGTAAAAGGTGTTAAATTATATCTGAAAGAGTTTTCAAAAATCTGAAAGGCATTGTGTGCATGGATCGATATTGCTAAGGTTTTCATTTACAGTGAACCTTCTCACATCGCTTAGAATAGAAATGAATGTATGATAACCCGATCGGTGAAAATGAGGTGTGCGAGTTTTATAAATAGATTTAGCATTTTCTCATTCTAGAAACCAAAAAAAAAAAAAATAAATAAATAAATAAGGAAAAAAGGCTGATCTTATTGCTGAGTACACTAGAATTATAAGGGCCAAGTAAATTATACGTGAATGTATTTAAAGATATACTTACACTTGTCCTATTGTTACTATATAGGAAGCTTCGGTATTGCTTCTATTTGTTTGAGTCATCGAAATATGATAAAGGTTTAATAGTTTAGTGATCAGTCAATTGAATACCCAGACTATATTTATTACTATTATTATCATCTCACAAACTATATTTATTCTTATCTAAGAAAAATAAAAAAAAAAACACAAAATTTAATGGTGAATAAAATTGCATTATAAATGGGGATTTAATCATATGTGAAATAGTTTAAAAACGTAGTTATAAGTAACTTCAAATTATATTAAGATGTGGGTCTCCCAGACATCCTTACTATTTATTTCAACCATCAAAAAAAAAATAAAGGTTCATTCTCCTAGTAATCGGTCATCTGAATAATCAAACAATCAAATCTCCAAGCTATAATAATCTTAACTAAGAAAAAAAAGGCATGGAATGATTGTTGAATGAACCAGCATTATAAATGACAAGATAATTGTATGTGAAGGAGTTTAAAGATAATATTACATCAGGAATTTCAAATATTGTTAAAATGTGTGACACCCTTTCATTGCTACTATTTATTTCAATCTTTGAAACTCAATAAAAGTTCATTCACCAAGTAATTAATCAAATGAATTACACGAAAATCAAATCTCCAAGTTATATTTATTCAAATATAACTTGGAGAATTTCAAATATTGTTAAAATGTGTGACGCCCTTTCATTGCTACTATTTATTTCAACCTTTGAAACTCAATAAAAGTTCATTCACCAAGTAATTAGTCAAATGAATGACACGAAAAACAAATCTCCAAGTTATATTTATTCTTATCTAAGAATAATGAGAAAAAAATCAATATTCGTATTACTAATGTGAAATTTGTATTAGAAACGTTCTCTTATGCACAAATAAAAATTAATTAAATATTCCATTTATCTTATTAACTTCAAAAGTGGATCTGAATCAGGATCAATTATACTGGATCCAATTCTAATTTCAGCAATCTGAGAACCGAATAATCTACTGGCAACCATTTTGTAGGCATCAGACTTTATCAAAACTTCCCCGCAGCATGAGAATACATCCAATATCATTTGTTGTTTCTTTCTGATCTCTCTCTTACACTATTCACTATACTTCAATTCATATATAGCAACAGTAATTTAAGTAAATAACGATTTTTTACGTCTCAAACAAATAACGTCATAGAAAGCCATTACGTTTAGTTGAAAAGAAATAAACGAGAAAGTTTATTACAGGCGAGTAAATGTAAATATATGGATGTAATTTATATATGAATTATTATAGATGTAAAGTTGAAATATTAGTGATTCTAAATCTCCTAAATTACTTCATTACCATTATCTTAATAATATTTCAAAAACTAAACGTACATTTCCCGAATAAGTCCTTGGCTCAATGTTTTGTTAACAAAAATAAAGTACTAATATTAACATATGTACTTCAAACTTCATAGTTTTTACTAATTATAACGGTAAATGAATTTTTATTTCTGTTGAACTAGTTACAATTTCATTGAAGGAAAGGAATATAAATAGAATAATTTACATTAAGAGCTGTTTTCTGTGTTGAATTTTGTTGTTGGTGTGAAAACAAATAATCAAAAGAGCATAATATTGAGCTTATGTGCTATAATTTACGCTTCCTTTGCAGCCAAGAACAAAATTACAAATTTAGTTCATTATAAGAATTATTAAAATAAATATATTTTATGAGAATATACGCATATAATTTCATGTACTTCGGTTGCATTTTAATAGTATTTAACTGAAACTACGGTTAAGATTTTTTCTGAGTCTTATTTATTTTAGATAAACTATTTTATATCATATTTCTTTAAAATATTTCTCATCTATGAAAGGCTTGTCTTCATTTACTAATAAAGAAAGAATTACATAATTGTGGTTTTAACAAATGATATAACATAATAGTATGCTTTGCTTTAAAGATTAAAAAATAACACTTAAATGGAAAAAATAATAAGTAGTAATTTTTCAAATTACATTTCCTTTATCATAGCATATTTTGACAATCATATATGATTGACAGAACCTAATCCAAAGGAAACTGCTCCTAAATTTCAATAAAAGAACACTTATCGTGAAAAAGAGAGTTCATCATTGATTTTAATAAATAGCTCCAAATAAGATAACTCATAGAATAAAAATTAATAATGATTGGAAATGAAACCGAAGTATCTCTGCACACATGTATGTAATATGTGATATACTGCGGCGTAACAGATAAATATGGATCAGATAAATTATTGAGGTCGTTATATATATGTATCATACACAAAATATTTATATAAATTAGACATTTTTATGCGTTACTGTGTATTTCGAAAAGAAAGAATACTATAATTTACCAACATTAAAAGAATCAATGTTGTATTTGAATGAGTTACGTTGCTATGGATACATAAATATTGTTAGCTTCTTTACATCTCGGTGTTTTTCTTTATTCAATATCGTCAACTAATAATTAATAACAACTCCCCGACAATCGGATTGTTCCTATGACATTATATCAGAAACAGAAACCCATAAGCAAGTTAAAAATGTTCATGTAAATGATTCGATGACTTAGAAACATTAATAATCCTACTAACCATACAAGTATAGATTTTATAAAGAAATTAAATAATTTATATTAGAGATTAATTAAAATTGTACTTAAATTTTGCTACCTAAGAATGGATTTAAAGGTGTAAAATTATTGAATGAAATCAAATTATTTTTCTAATTTTATTTGTGGTTCAATTTTCCACGTGTTTAATGAATGATTTTCTAACGAGCGAAACTGTGGACTTGAGAAAATAAGGCTCACAAACCGGGCGGTTTCCCCATTCCGCGTAGAGATGGGGAAAATCGGCTTCTCTCATTCACCTAATGGGATTGCTCTCCATCCTCACACTAGTCTTCATGGGATGAATGATTCCCACAATCGAATATTCCCGGCATCACCCACGCTCCTAGCGACCGATCCTAGAAACTATCAGATAGTACCTCTCATAGTCTAACGCCCACTGAAACTTGGTTGCCAGGGCTACGAGAAGCCGCGGAGTATACCTCCTACATACCCCCGAAAAGAGGAATCAGTGTCCGAGGAACCTCCGAATCGTGATCATCTTCCTTATCACATCAGGTTTAGATCTCAGTCTCGCTTAGTCAAACCCCCGACGAATCAATATAGCGATAACAAGTGAATTTTATTTTAAAATTTTGTTGTGTTATTGAATTTTTATTTTTATTTGTTTCTTATTGATTTTTTATTTTGTGCTCGTGACGGACTTTGAGATGTGTACTACAGTTTAGACTACGTTCAACAAGTAGTATCTCAGTGTCAACAAGTGCGGTATCTAAATTTTCTATTTTTCAAATATTTAATGAATTAAAATATCTTTTTGTGACTTTTTGACTAATTTATGATTTTAATAATTATTTGAGAAATATATATACAGGCATTTTTAAAAATATTCTTGTAGGAATTTTTATTTTAACCCAACTTTCAGATTTTGTAGAGTGACTTTAGCTGATAAGGAAGAAAACAGACTTCAAGTATCGAACTCAAAATATAAATCTTACGATAAAAAAAGAAAACACTTTTTTTAAAAAAAGTATAGTTTTCTAGTCATAAAGAATTTAAAAACCATTGGAATTTTTTTTTTTTTTTTTTTGTATTTTTTCTGCATTTTTGTTCAAAAATAGAATTTTCGTAATAAGCTAATTATGTAAATGAACTAAATACTATTTGAAATTAAGATCAAGTTTGAAAATAAATATACAATAGTGTATGAGTTTTTTCTGATGAACTCTGATCCATCTTCAAAAATGTTCGGACGACGTTTTAAAGAGAGAGCTCGAAGTGATCCTTGGATTTCCGATCGAATCCGAAAGTATTTCAGTAGAAGATTTACTGTCGGGACAAATGCCCCATCCGGTCAACAAACGGTGAGTAGACCAACAACGTAATTTCTGTCAAATAATTACTTATCTCAAAATCCAACGATCATTTTTCCCATGCCCAGTGGTCAGTGAGGTTGTGCTGCTATTTTTTATTCTACCTTTTCACTAATAATGAATGTTCGAATACTCTTTACTATATAAGTTGATTTTGATAACTTAAATTTATTAATTAGAATATTTTAATTAATATATATAAATATTTTTTTTCTAAAATTAATAATTTTTCAAATCTCAAATAAAAAATATTTTTCAAAGAAGGTGAATATTTTAAGTTAAAAATAAAAAAATAGACAGAATAAATTAATATCTCAAATTATATAAATACTAAATTTGTCACAACATAAATTATTATTTTAATTATTTCCTAGTTACAACTAAATTAATATACCTTTGTTCAGGCAGAAAAATAGTTCAGAATGATCTGTTTATGTAAAATAATTTACATCTTTTTCCAAATGATATGTACTGTTAATAATTATAGTCATTTATGTATGTGAACAATATTTCAAACACAGTTTCATCTTACAAAGGTAATAAAAAAATTAAGCATTACGAGAATTCATTACATGAACATTTTAATACGACATTTATTACTTTTTTTTTCCTTAAATTTATTTCTGTGTGTATATGAAACTGTAGTATATTTGTTTACCTAAAAATTTTCATCTAATCTTGGTTTAAAATACCATTATTTTAAATTAATGAAAAATAAAGTGCCTTTAGTTTCCTTATAAATTGAGACAATTTTAATATTAATCAAGAGGAATCTAAGACACATAATAACAATAAGTTCTTAAGAACTCTGCACACTGTGCATAACACATTTTCTTCACTTCGTAAGATATTTTCAAGTGAGTATCTAATTTCATGAATTATAGATAAATACTTATATACCGTATTAGACCAAATGTAAAGCAACGTCAAATTTTTTTTATGAAAATAGGAAAAAAAAATGATGAATTGAATACGATCCTTTCATCCTATGTTAATTAATTAAAGGAAAATATAATTCAGAAAGATAAGCATTTATTTAAAATAATTAATAACACAGGTTATATTCGTGGTTATAAAATTAAGCAACGTAAAATAAATTAGGTAATATTAGGAAAGTAACAAGAAGAGTTGCTTCATTTCATTACCTAGACTTTCAATTTAGCGCGAGTCAATATTTTAACGGGAAATTATTAGACATAATTCGATATAAAAACCAACGTTTTTAAAAATAACGTTTTTATATGGTAGCAAAGTATATTAAAGAAAATTATTGAAATATTAGTTAAAACTGTTAGTTATTTTTAACTTTAAAATTTACTTAAAAAGATACATTTGTGAGCATATTAAGAAATTCATAATACTCATAAAATCAAAACATGCATTTGAAAGTTTGTAAGTCATTTTATTAAAAAAAATGGGAACCAGAATTCAGAAAAGGTTTACCCTTGGCGACAAGAATTATTTGGCAGTATTTTGCCAAATGTGGCTACCCTGTTCAGTTTCACTGATTTAACGCTCAGCCAAAAAAAAAAAAAAAAATCGCCAAGTTTGGTGCCAATTTTTGAAATCGCGCCAAGTGTTTGGGCTAAACTGCATTATTAAAGAAAATATGAGTTAAAACTTGTCGCAAACGTCTACATATTGCATTGTTAAGCGAGTACGAACGATTCTCAAAATTTCAAAGCTCTAGCTTGATGGGAAGTTGGTTAAATTAACGATCGAAAATTTGATGACACACACACACACTCACACACACACACACACACCAAGTGAAATTCAGAAAAACGTTTTAATAATTCGAAATAAAAACCAACGTTTTTAAAAACAACGTTTTTATATAGTGGTAAAGTTTATTAAAAAATTATTAAAATATTAATTAAAACTGGTCGCAAATATCTAAATATAGCATTGTTAGGCAAATAAGAACGGTTCCCGAAATTTCAGCGCTCTAGCTTGATGGGAAGTTGGTTAAATTAACAATAGACAATTTGATGACACACTGATACACATACATACAGACACACACCAAGTGAAATACATAAAAGAGTTAAAACTCACTAAAATTAATTAATTAATCCGGTAAATTAAATGGTTGGAATACAGTTTAGTCAAACTACTCTTGGAGACAGGAATTATTTGGCGGTATTTTGCCAAATGTTGCTAAATTGGTCCGTTTTACGGACTTAACGTTCATCCCAAAAAAATCGCCAAGTTTGGTGCCAATTTTTGAAATCGCTCCAAGTGATTGGACTAAACTGCATTATTAAAGAAAATATTAATTAAAACTTATCGCAAATGTCTAAATATTGCATTGTTAGGCGAGTACGAACGATTCCCAAAATTTCAAAGCTCTAGCTTGATGGGAAGTTGGTTAAATTAACGATCGAAAATTTGATGACACACACACACACCAAGTGAAATTCAGAAAAACGTTTTAAAATTCGAATTAAAAACCAACGTTTTTAAAAACAACGTTTTTATATGGCGGCAAAGTTTATTAAAAAAATTATTGAAATATTAGTTAAAACTGGATGCAAATATCTAAATATTGCATTGTTAGGCAAGTAAGAACAGTTCCCAAAATTTCAGAGCTCTAGCTTGCTGGGAAGTTGGTTAAATTAACGATAGAAAACTTGATGACACAGTGATACACACACAGACAGATACACACCAAGTGAAATACATAAAAACGTTAAAACTAACTAAAATTAATTAATTCATCCGGTAAATTAAATGAATGGAATGCATTTTTACCCAACCACCCTTGGCGACAAGAATTACTTAGCGATATTTTGCTAAATGTGGCTACCCTGTTCCGTTTTACGGACTTAAGTTAAACAAAAAATAAAATAATAATAAATAAAAACCAGCCAAGTTTGGAGCAAATTTTTGAAATCGCGCCAAGTGATTGGGCTAAACTGCATTATTAAAGAAAATATTAATTAAAACTTATCGCAAACTTCTAAATATTGCATTGTTAGGCGAGTACGAACGATTCCCAAAATTTCAAAGCTCTAGCTTGATGGGAAGTTGATTAAATTAACGATCGAAAATTTGATGACACACACACACACTCACACACACACACACACACACCAAGTGAAATTCAGAAAAACGTTGTAAAAACGTACCACGTTACATTCGGGCTAATACGGTAATAACATTAAATTATGAAGTGCAAGCTTACGCTAAAGAAATTTGAATGGTATCAGTAATTGTTTAGGTAAAAATAAGTTTCTTGTAAATAAAAACTTTGAAATCTTACAAATTAAATATAAAAGTGCTTTAAACCAGTCTATTTCAATATTTGTGTGCAGTATTTCTGTTACTTTTTGTACTGTTCTATATAGTAGTGGCAAAAACCATATATACATTTAATCTGTAGGTGTGACCAATAAGTAGTTACCTAACTACCTTCAGATATGTTAGAAGATAGGAGATCAGCGACTGGACATTTCAAAAAACGACAAGAATTTATTAATGTTAAGAAACGCAAAATAAATTAAATATAGAAATATCAGCTGGCGACTTGACCAGCTAACACAAAGATGTGGTAACCGGCTTCAGAAGCTGATGATCATGGGACTAAGGGTGAAATTATCCTCTATATAGTTATTGTAGAAGAATCATTTCACTTCTTTTAATTCGGTTGTTCACATTTGACCAGTTCGCCTTATCAACAACTGTCAACTCACATTCTCGATGGTCAGCGTGCAAGGATTGTAACGTATTTTAAAAATTGTTTTCTTCATTAGCTACTCAAATCTTTCAAAAAACTGAGTACACACACTCACACACATATATATATATATAATACGTTTACAGATTTAGCCACACAAGGTGAACTTTTTTTTTAAATAATTATTATTAAATTACTCAAATAAATATGAAAATTAAAGTAAACTATGAAATATCGAGAAATGTACAATTGTAAATTTTTCCGATAGTAAAGTTAAAGGAAATGGTAAATTATTAAATAGAATATATTTGAGCTAAATGTAATTAAAATTAAGGCAAACGATAAGTTATTAAATTGAATATTATATCAGTTACATGTAATTAAAATTGAAGCAAACGATAAATTATTAAACTGAATATATTTAAGATACATGTAATTAAAATTAAAGCAAATGATAAGTTTTTAAATTGAATATATTTAAGCTAAATATAATTAAAATTGAATCAAATGATGAAAAATTGAAAAGCTGATCTTTTACACCAAAATTGATCTAACTAAAACCATAGCCCCTTGGGTGGCTAGTTGCTTTTTGAATGCCAAAGCTTCTTCCTCCTTGCAACTATACTATATGGAGCATATTTTTACATAAATTAAGCAAAAATTTCAGATTTTATTTTTTATTCAGCTTACTAAGCTCAAATGGTAAGATAAGGACGAATTTATTCATGCATATTGAATATTTATTTAACGTTAGAGGATTAAATATTTATATAACATCTGTCAATAAATACTTACATTAAAAAATATTGATAAAGTAACTTATAAAACTTTCAACACACATTATTCCATATTTCTTAAATTTCTCAATATATTATTCCATGATCAAACTGGTGTATATAATAAATATTTATGAACTGAAAATACGGTTACACAGCAAATTCTGTAAATATTTTTAATGATAAAACTGCCGTATTTATCTGTCACATTCGCAATCTTAAGACTTTACATAAATGCGTTTTAGTATAAAACAGTTTTCCAAACTTTCAAATGTTACCGAAATAATCGAACAAAAATAATTTTAAATTACTCAAAGCGTGGAGGTTCGTAATAAAAGAAACTATTTGAGATTTTTAAGCAAACGAAAGATACAATTTACATTACCGTCGCCTCTATCTCTCATCCCTTAAATCTGTTTTATAAGCTGTACCGAGTGCGAGCACATAAAAATGAATAAATATAAAAATCATCATTGCTTCTTTGATCTATGCATTCAAAAGAAGCCGTTGAATATTTTTGAATAGAGGATTATTGAGCTCTTCCATCTCTGCTTCTTTGAATTTAAAAGGATTCCAACGAAATATACAAATATACTTTATTTTAACTTTTCTTACCCTTTGAGACTTGCTGACATTATTTAAATATATATATATATATATATATATATATATATATATATATATATATAATCCTAATTACAGAAATGGGGTACATGGCTCGTTGTTGTTTTTGTCTAGGGCAGGGGTGGCAAACCTTTATGTATCAACGTGCCATATTATCTAAAAAATATTTCATGAGGTCATAGACGTCCCGTCAAATAATTTTGACTTCGTGATTATTGAGAAAATAACACTAAGTACTCTCAACTCAAAACTCTTTATTTACTACAAAAAAAATACATTTTGCAATTTCTCAGTTATACGCGTAATTCAAATTAATGTAACATTAGAGTGACTTCTGTTGTTGCAGATTAGATGACAAATAATTTATATTAGTGTTGTAAGATGTTACTTTTAGCAGAATGCATTCTGAATTAGAGCCATTTATCAAACGGATTCTAAGCGAGTCTTTAATGTTATTCATCTCCGAAAATAATGACTCGCAGGCACAAGTAGATGAAAATATGGTTAAAATAGTACGAGCCAGCTTCTTCAAACAGTTAAATGTGTCTGGTAACGAATTCCATGTTTCCAAAATTTTGTTATTGACGTTTTTACTTATATTGCTTGTCAATCTTTCTGTTTCAATGAATTCCAACTTTTTCCTTGTTTCCATAAATTTTTGAATCCATATTGAATTAGACCGGAAATGAATCAGCTGCATCTCAAATTCTTCAATTTCCAAACAATCGAATTGTGGCAAGTTTAGTTTATCAAATGTAGCCCCATCAGGGTACATTAAAAACTTGTGTGTTTCCAATAATTTTTGAACTGAGAAAATCTCGCTGAAAATTCAATGATTGAAGAATCAATAACAAAAATAAATTCTTCAGTAATTATTTCCTCGCCTGCTTTCTCATGTATATCTAAATCGTTGATATTTTTTTCAAGTTTGAAAATTACTTGTAATAATATCGTTCCTGAAAACATGCAGTTTAGCGTCTAAAGAGCGAATGAGATCTATACTGACGATAATTGATTTATTTGTGCCTTGGATCTTCCCGCTCAATTCAATGAAACGTTGGCCTTTATCTGTTAAAAAAACATCAATTTTAAAAGCCACATAATATCCAACAACTATGGTTATTTTTCAATTTTCTCACATTTTCCAGAAGCATTCTGATTTCTTCCAATCAATCAACAAATCTTTGACATACGTTCCCGCGGCTCAACCAGTTAACATTATTATACATCAGCAAGCCAATACACACCTATGTGACTTAATTTATCAAAGCTTATTTAAATCTTGCGACGAAATGAGATTGACTATTTTTGTGATTACCTCCATTACATTGTCAAGAGATGTTAAACCACTCTTAGCACACAAGGCTTGCTCATGAATGTTTCAGGGGAATTCATGATACGAATGTTCGATATAAACTTATGAAACCATTTTTGCCCTCATTACTTGGGACACCATCAGTTGTTACTGAAATAATTTTTTTCAAATCAATTTCTTTCTCAGCAAGTGAATTTTTAACAGTCGTACTTATATCTATGCCCTTTGTAGTTGTTAGCAACGATGTTATCGCAATTAATTCTTCCTTAATGATGTTTCCTACACAATGTCGAGCAAAAACAGTTAAACGTGCAGATTTAGTGACGCCAGTGCTATCGTCAAGACATAGCGATATAAAAGTTAATGTCAATTTTTTGTTGATCTGCTACATTTCTGGCCAATTTTAAAATTCTTTCTTTTATTATGTTTCTAAATAAAGGAGTACCTTTGATGCACTGAATTATCTTAATTATCGCAATCTTCAAAAAGTGAGGTTGCGCATGCTAACCAGGTTTCGTTCAAAAATTCTCTCTCTTGAAAAGGTTTACTATGTCGAGCAATTACATTTGCAGCCGAGTAATTTGCCGCACTCGTATGACAATTTTTGTCAACATATTTAATCATAGACGTCGACTGTTTATTTCTGTTTTTCATCGCATTTGCAATCAATTCGTTTTGCTCTGGTTCGATTTTTTGACTAAAAATTTTGTGATTTGTTTCAAAATGCCATTTTACAGCCGATGTTCTAGATACCACTGTTCCAGAACAATAAAACACGCTCTACGGTCTGTCGCCTATACTAATCATGCCATATTTCTCAGACCACAAAGTTTGAATGTCCGCAGAGTAGGATCACTCACGTTCGTTCTTAATATGCTTCCTAGTGAACTTTGTGATTGGTAACGTGCCCAAAATACTGTGTCGTATGCCATCAATGGCACACGTGCCATTGGTTCGCCATCCTTGGTCTAAGGGTTTTCTCGATTCAAAAATAGGCGGATTCTTAGAATATGACATTTAATTAAACAACATATTATTGTACTGTATTTACAAAGCTAAAACATAACTATTGGTTATACATATTAAGGAGCTATCAAATCGCACGTCTTTCTCTGCTGGTCGCGCCCTTGTGTCTGCCGGTACTCGTGTGGACCCCTTGGAATGAGGTCACAAAGTAGAGATCAAGTTCGTGGTGCCCTCTAGTATTGGAAGGCGTCTCAAAATGTAAGCATCTTACATATATATATATATATATATATATATATATATATATATATATATATTTGAGAAACTTATAATTATTACTTCTAGTACAAAACAACTTAGATTTTTTTTTTATTTATAATAATGTAATTAATTATAATATTTCGAAAATTGGAAATATGTAAACTGCTAATCCAGAAAGGTACTGTAGTAATATGAAACTTAGAGCTGCCTTTCTTGTCATTTATATTACTAATAATTTTATTATGTGTTATATTCAATGGTATGTCTAAATATTCTGTTTCATATTTATCTGTTACATTGGAATGTGTGTCGAAATATTCTGTTTCATGCTTCTTTTCTTAGTTTGAATTCGATTCAAATATGTTAGAAAAAATGAAAAATTAAATTTATTTTCTGAAGGCATATTATAATTAAATGCGTGGAGAACATATCTATACTTAAATAATAAATTTATCTCTTTCAATACAATTATGTTCCTTATAATGTAAATAAACATTCGTCAAATTGTTACTCATAAGTCCTCCATATGGAATTCTTATAGTTTGTTAGAATTTTTTATGTATATATTTAGCATAGTTTTCTCTTCATATGATATAAACTAAAGAATTAAATTCATCAGTAGAAATATTTTTATAAATCATTTTCATTGATCGAATTAAAGTGATTTTCAAAATCATAACTCTATGTATTGCAAGTAAATCATTGTCTTTCATGTTCATCATGATATATGAGCTATTTTAAATAATTTTAGTTTTGTTAAATTTATTAACAATGACTAGCTAGATTTTTTTTTTTTTTGCATTAATTTAGTGCTTTGTAATGGGAGTGCAATATTCTTTAGTGACAGTTTTAATTTTGCTGGGTATATTTATGAAATTTCGGAGAAATAAAATTTTGAGAAATTTAATTTCATTAATTTGTAATCCTTTTTTTTTTTAGATATAGAACAGTAATACTATTATTAATTATTAAATAAATTATTTTCTAAAATTATCACTAAAATTATTTTCTAATAATTATTCACGTCTACATATTTATTAAAAATTAAATTATAGTAATATTTGTAAATAATTAAATAACTATTTGAAACTTTATGACCGTGAGGTATAATAAAGTCTTTTTGTAAATTTACTATTTGTTTTTAGTATCATTCACTTTATTCCATCTTTATAATTAAATTTATATCTTAAATATTCTTATAAATTTAATCTTTTTACTTTTGTAGTGGTTCTACGGCTCAGTTACACTTAATAATTAGGTGATTAATAACATTATAAACCTTATAAAAATTCCTTTCCTAAAGGAAATACTTACTATTAGAGATCTTTAGCCAAAAACACATGCCTTTATTAATTATATCTTTTAAAATTTTATCACTTACTAGGACTCACCTCTAAAAATGACATATTGCACCTCTTTCTTATTAAAATCCGTATTATCTGTACAATTCCATTTTAGCTCGTTCTTTGTATGTTTAATGTTATTGTAATTAAAATTAAATCTGCCCATTTCTTGTATTTATAATCTTTTTTTAATTATAATATTTTAATTGGAAGAAATTTCTTACGTTTCTCAAATATATCATTAAAATTAATCCTATTAAAAGAATCTTCTATAAAGTACAAAATTCAATACTATTATTTTTTTTTTACTATCTTTGATATTATATTTATATATAAGGTATTTATATATCAATATCTGAAATAATATGTAAGTATTGGCTATTATTTTGCTATCATTAGCGAGGAAGTCTTTTAGAATGCTTATTTATTTTTTCTTCTCTTTTTAAACTAAGAATAAATTAATTAATATTTTTATAATTATAATTGTCTTCAAAATTTTTATTTTATTCACAGATATTTTTCTCTAATTTGTACTTTACATCAGCTTTTTCTTTTACATCTATGACTCTTTTTATATTTTTAAACATCTTTACTTTTACTATTCTTATAATTTTTGTGGGAAAAATTATTATTTATCTGTTTCAAGACATGTAAAAAATATTTATATTAAAGTATAATTCATTGACTTCCACAAGAATTAATAGTATGATAAGACCATTGCACACACACGCGCGCACGCACGCACACACACACGCACATTCACTCTCATACATATATATAACAGGTCAATTGAAAAGTCCCCGGCCTGACACATAGATGGCACTACTAGAATTAAATCCATATGTTTTTTAGTTAGCCCTAACCCTCAAAAGATACATGCATAAATTTGACAGCTGTCGGATCATTAGTTTGTGAATTATAGCATTTTGAGTGAAGCAACTTTTGTTATTGTGAAAAAAATTAATAAAAAGGAATTTCGCGTGTTGATAAAATATTGCTTTTTGAAGGGAAAAAATACAGTTGAAGCAAAAGCTTTGCTTGATGCCGAGTTTCCGGACACTGCCCCAGGAAAATCAACCATCAAAGATTGGTATGCTAAGTTTAGATGTGGTGAAATGAGCACCGAAGACGGTGGACGCCCAAAAGAGGTTGTTACCGAAGAATACATTAAAAAAATCCACCAAATGATTTTGAATGACCGTAAATTGAAATTGTATGAAATAGCAGACACTCTAAAGATATCAACTGAACGTGTACATCATATCATTCACGAATATTTGGGTAGCAGAAAGCTCTTAGCAAAGTGGGTGCCGCGCGAGCTCACTTTTGACCAAAAACAACGACGAGTTGATGATTCGGAGCAGTGTTTGAAGAGGATCAAGCGTAATAAACCCGAGTTCTTGCGTCGATATGTGACAATGGATGAAACATGGCTTCATCATTTCACTCCAAAGTTCAATCGAAAGTTATCCGAGTGGACTGCACACGATGAACCCGCTCCAAAGCGTGGGAAAACGCAACAGTCGGCTGGCAAGGTTATGGCTTCTGTATTTTGGGATGCACATGGAATAATTTTCATTGACTACCTTGAAAAAGGAAAGACCATCAACAGTGACTATTACATAGCGTTATTGGACTGTTTGAAGGACGAAATCACCGAAAAACAGCCGCATTTGAAGAAAAAGAAGCTTCACCTAGACAATGCATCGTGTCAGTGAAAACGATGGCAAAAATCCATAAATTGGGCTTCGAATTGCTTCCTCATCCACCGTATTCTCCAGATCTGGCCCCCAGCGACTATTTCCTGTTCTCAGATATGAAAAGAAGGCTCGCTGGGAAGAAATTTTCGTCGAATGAAGAGGTGATCGTCGAAACTGAGGCCTATTTTGAAGCAAAGGACAAATCGTACTACAAAAATGGTATCGAAAAGTTGGAGTGTCGCTATAATCAGTGTATCACCCTTGAAGGGAACTATGTTGAATAAAAAAAACTAATTTTGCCAAAAAAATGTGTTTTACTATGGTAGGCTGGGGACGTTTCAATTGACCTGTTATATATATGTGTGTGTGTGTTTGTGTGTGCGCGCTCTCGTGTGGGTGCGTGTATGTATGTATATACCATAAAATCTTGGCTATAATGCTCATTTTTTTTGCACTTTAATTTCCATTTTTTGGTCCATAAAAAGAAGGGTGAGTATTTTACTCACGTAAGAATTAAAAATAGGTTTTTAAACATCGAACAACGAACGTGCAGCTACTTTTCAGCAACAATAAATTTATTTTGTGTCAAAAGAATCACAGACATTAGTTATTGTTTTTTAAATCTAAAGTTGACATGAAGCGTATTTAAGTGTCTCTAAGTTGTAATATCACTGCCATCACTTAGTCCCCAAAGAATTAAATAAATGAGGTATCTTCTTTGATATTTATTATGTATCTAAAAACACTTACAAATGAGGTATTAAATTTTGAGTAAAAACCACAATCTGCAAATATTACCGTGTATATATATATAAATGGAAACGTGTTTATAGATTAACATTGAGGAGACGAAAATAACGAATATGAAACCAATTTCATATCTGTTATTTTCATGAAAATAGTGAGAAGTAAAAAAAAAACAAAAAAAAAACAATGATATAGGGATATCTTTTTTTCATTTTTGTCTTTACTGATTTATTATCATGCACAAAATCTAATTAACTTGCTCTAATCTACCTGGGATTTTATTATCTACTCTTAAGAAAACAAGTTAAATTAAATGAAATATAAAGCTTAAAATTTCGGAAACAAAGTTTCAATTACAAATTATTTAAATATGCTATATTTGACGTAACTATTCTATTCTAAAAACAACTATTCTGCTTATGGATTTATTGCTCTGAAATATCCGAAATTTACATGTTGCTCTAATTACTTCCAAATTATCATAAAATATTTTTGACTTTTACCATATTTATGTCAAAACTATAATGTAAGAACTATATAATTTTAAACTGAATATTCGTCAGTTTTCTTTATTTTGTTAGTTTTATGCTCACGACAGTTTCATTTAAACTTATTACCAATCTCTTATAAAATTATATTTATTAAGTACTATTATGTCCTGTATTCGTGTACAAAGAAGCATTCTAAAAGTCTGAAAAATTCATTTATTCGTAAGGACACCTTTTATTTTATTTTAAATATTTTAAAACCGTATCAATGACTTACAAACTCCTCGAAACCTTATTCTAACAAATTGAATTAAAATTCTCTAATAAGCAACATGAATTATTCATAAAATCTCTTCTTTTTCATTTTCATTCTCTATTCCAATAACAATCAAAGCAAATTTTTTAACTTAAAAGGGCGATGATTCAGTAAACACGTTGAATAAACCATCTGTGAATACTCTCAAGATGAAAGGGAAAGTATTTTTCCTTTAGGACATCCTTCCGGAGAGGGAAGACAGTTGATAAATAATAGTACGCGACGAACACTCGCTGGCAATAATATCGGTAACTACTACTCACCAGCTGGTTTCGGTTGTCATGGTTACATTCCTAAATGACTGGAATACCTCTAAATTTCTTGTTGTTACGTGGGTAAATCGGTTTTTATCAATAGTAAATTGATTCTGAAGAATTAAGAATCTTTACAAAATGCAATGAGTTGCAATGGCAAATCATAAAGGTTGTCTAGCGCTTGTAAGATTAGTAAAAGCACATAGTTCTGACTAACTGAGTGGAAAGATCAAAAATGATACTTTGTTGCAAATAAAGCTTCGATATAGATCGTCATTTCCATATGGATACCATATTTATCGGAAATATTACGCAAAAATTATTACGCCCATTGATGAATTACTTACAATAATTATGTGTATTTAATTATTAATGATTATGTTTGTACATAACTTTTGTAATTCTTCTATTCAATCACAAGAATACAATAAACATGAAAAGGTTTTATAAGAATTATATGAAAAAGATATCCATAAAAATCCTCTTTCATACTTGCTGCATCCTAATGTTGAAGGTTTATGGTGTTGAAAACACTTAGAAAAAAGGTTTCGACGAGTTTTAATATATCTTGTTGTGACAAAATATTATTACCCGCCTCGTCTCTCATTTAATTAATTACTCTAATCTCAAGATCTACAGTTTAATTTAATTTCAAGTACAAAAAAAGTAATTAAAACAGTCACTTATATCCAAAGTATAATTTTATTTATCCTCTAATTCGGTGGTTGTTTTTTCACTGCTTAATGTCTCTATCCACGAGTACTTCTATAATCTATTAAAGAATATGCGTACCGGTATACGATGCGAGAACTTCCTTCAAGTACTCAGTTGCTCCAATAGCGTTGAGACCTAATCTCACCAAATCAGACATACACGCCAGTAGACATCCAAGAACATCTCACTAAAACCTTCTCTCTTGCTCTTCCGTAACATAATTATTATTCTCCTCAATTCTCTGCCTGTTTTATATGAACTGATTTTAAGAATTCCCAACACATGTTAAGTTTATTCAATTTCCATCACGTTTCATTTGAACCCAAACGTTAGTCAGTGGGAAATCTTGTGAAAAGCCCAAGTTGCATTGTCAAAATTTGCTTTACATGTAGCATTTGTGATGAAAACGTTCAATTTCTTTAAACTGTGAAGAACCTTAAAATTCAGTTTTCTTAATCTCATTATAAAATATCAAAAATCCATTTTTATATCCCCCTCTTTCAATGAGAAACTTAGCATATAGGTACTATATAATGAATGGTCCTTAGTTTCATAAAAATATCTTACTATGTTCATTATACAAAATAAAAAGCTAGCGCAAAAAATATACATTTTTTTTTCTACAAGGAAAGCGAGACAAAAATAAGTATGTTAAGATAGAAAATATAATTATTGCAATATTGACAAGTTTTATTTGATAAAGAAATTAAAATAACTTTTATTATTCAAAGTAAAGGACTTTACTTAATTCACAAATCGTGTTAGAGAAAAAAAAAAAAAAAAAGGTATACTTTTCAAATGCGAATAGGCAACGTTTCCTTTTTTTTTTTTTAATTATGTGAGGGCGAAAGATTTTATCGGAAAATCATAATAAATAGAAAATTTCCTCAATTTCTTATGCTGTGTTAGGATTCAATTACATAGTCTGAAAGTCAATTTATATAACGAAATGTTAAAAATAAAATTTGCTAAATTTTTAGAAAGTCCAAAGTAACTCCTTTCAGGATCAATATCCTAATATTGACGAACATTTCAAAGATCAAACGATTTTCATTTCTTGGTAGTGATAAAAAAAATATGCTTCTTGCTTTTTAAATCCCACTTTCGGAATGAAAATGACATCCACGTAAATGTTTTAGACTGAAAAGTAGTCAAAGGTAACATAGCAAGATCACAAGAAAAGGGTGGATATCCAATAATACTTTGGTGTGTTTTTGATCAAAAACTTCGTCAGTTAAACCGTTCTGCATGAGAAGATGCATTATGGTGGTGAATACTGAGCCCTCTAACATTCACTTCTTAGTGATGTGTCAGTCAGCTGTACCTGACTTCCGTTCCTTTAGCATAAAGGCTATTTAGCTTGACCAGTCCTATACTTCTGAAATAAAATGGTGACCACAGTAGTTATCTAGTTATGGTACGAGGGTTGCTATTTATATTTCTGTCCTAATAATGAAAAAACAAATATGTAGGATCGAAATTGGTTTTATTGTTTTTCAAAATATTCTCCATGATGATCAATACACTTTTGCATGCGTTTGAACCAATTTTCAAAGCACTTTTTCCAGTCCGATTGAGGTAACTCCAAAACATGCGTTTTGAATGCATCAACCGCTTCTTCGAGGGTCGAAAATCGTTGTCCACGTAATTTATTTTTGATGTGTGGGAATAAGAAGAAGTCATTGGGTGCCAAATCAGGGCTGTACGGCGGATGACCCATCAGTTCGATCTTTCGCTCCGTCAGAAATGCCTTTGTTTGAGTCGATGTGTGAGAGCTCGCATTGTCATGATGAAGAATGATTCGCCTGTTCTTCTGCTTTTTTCGAATTTCTCCGATGACTTCTGGCAAACAAATGGTCGTGTACCATTCAGAATTGACCGTCCTGCGTTGCTCTAACGCCACTGTTGCCACATGACCGTTAATGCCGAAGAAACAGGCAATCATTTGTTTCGATGTGCTTCTTCCTCGAACAACTTTTGTTGGTTTTGCCTCATCTTGGAAGACCCATACAGTTGATTGCTGTTTTGTTTCCGGCTCATATGCATAGATCCATGATTCGTCACCTGTGTAGATGTTATACACAGCCTTTGATGTACCTTGAATGTATTTTTCCAACATTTCCTTGCACCAATCGACACGAGCCTTTTTTTGAGCGTTTGTCAGATTATGCGGGATCCAACGCGAACAAATTTTTTTTACGCTCAAATGTTCATGCAATATTTTATTGATGCTAGTCATACTAATGTCCAAAGACGCCTCTATCTCACGGTATGTCACATGACGATCTTGCTTTATCAGTTCACGCACAGCATTGATCTTTTCTGGCACAACAACGGATTTTGGACGACCTGCACGGGATTCGTCCTGGATCGAACATCGACCACGATTAAATTCGTTATACCAATTTTTTACAGTGCTGTAGGATGGCGCTTTATCGCTGTATAAAGAATTAAGTTCATCGAAGCACTCTTGTCTTGACAATCCACGTCGAAAGTTATGAAAAATAATGGCACGGAAATGTTCACGATTCAATTCCATTTTTTGACAGAGAAGAACTTTTCAATTTACTGTCAACAACACAAATAAAGCTATAATGGTAAATCGTTTGCTGAATTTATGTTTAAAAATATCAAACTTTCGATTAAAATCGTCTGCGGTCGCCTAGCAACACTTACTGTTGCCAAGGCCAGAAATATAAATAGCAACCCTCGTAGCAGACACGCGGTCGGCGTTATCGCTAAGTCATGGGTTCGAATTCTGATTCCACTAAAGAACCACCATCTATCAGGGCTGATGCATATTAAATCGGACGAGGTATCAAGCCCTTTCCCTAGACGAGGTGTTGAAGCTCTAAGAAAGGGGTGCACATTCAGGTGTCGTCCTTGTTACTTGACCGAAGTTCAAAATTACGAGTTCCGTCACCAATAACCCTCGTGGGACTTATCAGTGCGACGTTAATAAACAACCACTTCACAGAAATAAAATGGCCTGCATTATTTTTTTCATTGCTCAAAGCATTTTCATTGCTGTTGGCTCTGGTTCACCAGAACGTCAAAGAAAGGACATGCACATTTCATCGCCACTTACGATTTTACAAATAATAAAGTGTCAGCCATTATTTAGTAATGTTAGGGCTTCTTTATGGATTCTGATATACTCCTCTTTTCTGTGTTCTGAAAAATTAAGGGGGACCGAATAGCAAACTAATTTTTTCTCAAACATTTCGTTCATGAACAATTCAATGCATAGCGGAGGATCCAAAGTTCAGTTCAGTTCATGTTCGCTTTGGTAAGTGCAGTGATTATTACGAATTAACATTTTTCACTCCAATTTCTCGAACCTTATTTTCTGGGACTATAATTTCTGTGTGCTCTTCACCCTGAAGAGAATTTCGATCTCTGCGAATTTCTATAAGCTGTCTGAAAATAGAAGCACAAAAACAATTTAATTTCCTAGTACTGATTGTAAATGTTAACACATATTCATTTTTATTTAATCCCATTTCAAATCACAGTAATTTATTACACGATATTGATATTGCGTCAAGTCTTCTCTTCTTTTAAAAATTCCTTCTACGATAACTAAATAGCAATTGGTCTATAAATTATCTTCTGGGGATAAAAATATTTCCTATTTACATTAATGAAGCATGAATTTTTTAACGCTTCTCGTCTGAGCCTTCTTAAATCTTTTAATTCTAGCTGTGTATTCTTTCCCCTTAAAACTTTTAATTCTATCTTTCTTCAAGCAATATCATGTATCTTTGAGATTCTATCTTTCGAATATAATTATAATCCTTAATAACACTTATATTGTTTAAGGTTTAAAATATAGAATATATTCAGAAAATTTGTTTATATATAACAAAAATGAAATTTATTTAGTGAATAAAATATTAAAGAAAGTGTATATAATTTTTTACGTTACTATAATCAAAAAATGGGACATCCTTAATAAATATCACTAAACTCATTGGAAGTGGACTAAAGTGATATATCATGATAATGGTTAAATAGAAAAGGATATTAAGGTGATATTAATAACCATTAAACTTATTAACATATTCAATTTATTTCTAAAAATATATATTTTCCATTAAAGAAACCGACATTTTGTAGAATAATGAAGAAAATGGACTTTTAAGATTATGCACATTATTTCATTTAAATCCGGATAAAACTGTTACAGAGGCATGTACTACAGTTCTTCAACACAAACAATTTTTCCCGTTTCTTAACTCCGAGTGTTGATTACCGATCATGATTTATAATTAAGAACAACACGATAACTTGAGCCGCGATGTTGTCCGAACGTCATTTTAAAATTGTATGTATTTTAACGTAAATTTCAATTTAAAACTTTACAACGCGCAAAACGATAATTCATAAAAGTTTCGATATGTTAGTGCAAAAATGTGTTCAATTATTTATATTTTTATAAAAATATTAATTTATTCGGATCATTTTGGTTCCTAGAATTGGAAGGAAAATTTATCTGTTGTTTGCAAAAAGCTTCCAAGAATGTTGACTCAAAGGAAATTCATTGTATTGTAAAATGTTTGAGACATTCATTTAACATTAGAGGATAATTACTTAATCCTCCGTTACTTAGAAACTTTCAAACAGAATCTTACGAAATTTGAAAGCTACTTTAATTGTAACAGGAGAAACTGACTGGGTGAAAAATAATCGGTTTTCATCCCGAAAACTTCTTTTTGTAACTATTGATTAATTAATTAATTAACACAGTCATTTAGTTCCTTCAGAACCATTAACATTAATAACAATTTTGTTTATATCGTTGAGAATTATAAACTATTATGTTATAAGAAGACATCTTTACGTATTTGTATGTGTGTGTATCTATTCTTTTAATTGTATTGAAAGTATTTTAAAATATGAAAACTGTAATTCTTAGAATTTTTTCTTTTTCGTTAATGTATTTATTATTTTGTTCTTTAATTATTGTTTTTTTTTTTTTTTACTTTTTTTATATTTTGTTTTTAAATTTCCCCCCATTTTGGATTGTTCTGTTTCTGTTTCCATTGGTTAATGTTTTGTATATTTCTGTCTCTCTCATATTTTTTTTTAGTTTTTCTGTTGCAATGCGGTCTTTATGCATCTTGTTTTGTTTGAATTCATGTAATTTACATATGTATGCATAATTGTTTCAGCTGGGAATATTGGGGCCAGTAAATCATGTTTAAACTACTAATCTGTCATAAGACAGATTCAAAATTTATGAATGATATATTTCATTTTTTTCCCTCTCCTGTGCTTTCATTATTTTTCATGCCTTGGTTTGTATTCATTCATAATTTGAAATCTATCTTCTACCTATTTTTATCTGGTACAATGTCTATCGCTTGATTTCTTTCCTTACTGTTTTGTTGAGTAATTCTTTTCTTTCTAAATTTCTGCAAAAAAAAAAAAAAAAATATTTAGTTTTCTTTCTTTTTTTTCTGCTTTTGCTATAACTTAAAAAATTTATTTGTAAATTTTCTTTGGCATTTTAAAAATTTGCTTAAGTGTAAATTCTTGTGTCTATAACATGTTTAAGTTATTTGTATTAGTTTGTTACATTATTGAAATATTTTTAAGTATATATATATAGAGAGAGAGAGTTTAAAAGATATTTGTTTAACAATGCGTATATAGCTAACCTAGTTTTAAATGAAATATTTTATTTACGCATATTCAGAAATTTTTTTTATCCCTGAGGGACTTGAAGCTGCTTTTAAATGAATAATCTTTATTTGTTTGCTTATGTTTTTGTCTTTAAAGACTTTAAGCTTTTCTTGTATTCAAGAGAAGAATTTCTCTTCTGTAATATTTGTATCAAATGTCAAAGAATTATCTAAGCTGAAAACATTTTCGATTTTTTTTCCTTACTGGATAAAGTATTTTCTTTCCTAAACTTAATTCTGTATGCAATTGAAAGAAAGAATGTATAAAAAAATGTGTTTTCTATTAAAAGATACGAGTTTTGGCTCTCAAAATACTTAAGCTCTTAAACATGATTATAATACTAAGAATTACTTTAAAAGGATAAGTAAGAATTTTAAGAAAAATGCATTTATTTTTGTGGGATCCTTCAGAAGTGGAATCTCTAAAAACATAATAACTCTTTTAAAAATATCGCTGTTTGAAAATTATTATTACGTTTCGGGATATATTTGTACAATATTAAAATGAGTTTACAAGATAATTTTTATTTAATATTAATATGAGTTTACAAGATATTTGTTAATGTTACTCGTTATTTCCATTACATGCCTCAGAAATATTAGATACAAAGGAGCATTTAATTGTTTTTTAAAAGCAAATTATCCTTATTAAAGTAATTAAGGAATTTAAACTTCACTTTCAAAATTTTTGCTTGTAAATATAAGATAAATTTTATTCAGTGTTTCTATGCTATACACCTTACTTAAGTTACGTTTCGTGAGAGAAACTCCATCAGAAAATTCAAATATATTTTTTAAATTTGTATAACTTTTGGTCCCATATTTTGACCATACTCAGAAGATATCTTACTGTAGGCAAAACATATCGTCATTTTGAAGGATGATGCAATAAAATGACGAATTCAACATCTCAGATAGTACATTTTTCTCTTACCCCTCTTCAAGTCTACGTAAAAGCTTCAGTGACTCTCTTTTCATTATTTTGAAAGGAAAATGGTACATTTCCCCCTCGCGATATTTATTTATGAGCTATGCAATTTTCTGATATTCCTTCACATAAGAATATTTCTAAATTTAATCAAAATATATTGTAAGTTTCTCAAAATATTCATAAAAATTATTTAAGAATAACAGTTAACTTTATCGTTAATATTAGTATCAAATATTTTCTCCTTTTTTGATAACAAGTAATTTTCAGAAGCTTTTAAATTTCAATCATATTCATAAGTCCTATTCAGGTCTTTTATAATAAAGAAATGTATAAATATTTAAGAAAATATTTTTTTAAAAATTTTGCGTAATTTCAGTAATTTCGAGGGCTGCATTTTGATCATGTTTTCGATTTGAACTTTAATTTATTTTTTGGTGTGCGATCAAATTTTATTATTTTTTTTAGTCTGAGAATTCATTTTAATGTACATAGCACTGCTGTAAAGAAGCAGATAATTCAATGCATAACTGGTATTTATAATAAGTTTAAACTGTCATATTTTCGTATTTTTACTTCATTGTGTTAGTCGCTTCAATAGTTCTAAAATTTTTACTGTTCGATTGTTTGAAGATGTTACTGAAATTACAGATGCTTTTATGTTATGCAAAGTAGAAATGTTCGTAGTCTTAACCACAGTCGAAAGATTGGTTTATTGAAATTTACTTGTGACTTGTGCAAGGTCTTTCGTAGGAGAAACATTGATCAATAATATAATAAGTTTTTAGAGAAAACAATCTGAGTTGGTCCAGATTAAAACTCAAAAATTCAGAAGCAAATAATGTAAAAAATGGATGATAAAAAGTCATGAGTTTAAATATGATGGTAAAAAAATATTGAATAATAGGAACTTAGAAAAGTTTGGATGCGGTAATTCACCAGTTATGATGCCAATCAGAAAGTGATTGAATTAAAAACCCTACTTCCAATTAACTGCTAACACCTGAGCTCGCGCTTCAGTTTCTTAAATTTCACGCCCCCATACTTAAGGGCATTAGAGATCGCTATGGCCAAGTGGTCATGGCCGTGAAATCGAGGCCAGCAACACATCAGTCAGTGTTACTGTGACTTTTGGTGTTACTAGTGACCTACGTAGTAGCTGGGTTTGTAAATTTTATATCCATAGGGATTCAAAATTCTCGTTGGAATGGTGTGGATTTTAAGAGAGCGAGGTGAAACTCAGGTGTCGTCCTTATCACTTAAACCTGGTTAAAAATTATAAGATCCATAGGCAGTATCCCTTTCGTTGTTTATAGAACGACATTAATAAGCAATTATTCAGTCAATGAAGACTAAAAGGGTCAAGTGTATTTCAAGTTACACGAAGCATAACGAACAACTAAACCCACGGTTCAAAACTGATCTTTGCAGATCGTTGAATTCTTAACTTTAACAGCTGTGCTATCATGGCTCATTTTCATCCAATTCATCCAAAGAATCCGATCTGAATTATAGATACAACTGCTTATAATTTAATAAATTTTGATTATTAATCTGATATAAGACATTATTGATATAATGTTACAGTACGGTAAATAAGCAAGTAAATGTCAGAAATTAGAAGTGTCTTATATAAAGAATTTTCGTATTACTTAATGTAGATAACTGAAATGTAATACTCATCATTACTTTCAAATGTTTGATCTTTAACTACGTATGGTCTTTAACGTTTGACCTTTAACTGCGTAAGCTATAAAAGTTCTTTATTGGAAAACTTTTCAGAACACATATCTTGAATTTTTGCGTTCTAAATCAGATAACATGTGTACAATTGATAATTATTTGCTTTTGAATCAAACAGCAATGAAAAGTCATTCATACACAACCAGAAAATCGAATACCCTAGAGCCATATCATCGAGTGGTATCCATTCGAGTTTTGTAGTTGAATTGTACTAAAATACTTTGATGACTTAAAAAGATTAAAGATTATTAAAACAGAGAATTATAAATTAAAACTTTTTCTTTTCTATTCCCTGTCATTTTGATGAGTGATTTAAACAGAAATAATAAAGTGAGGTCAGTGTGATATAATTTCTAATAAATGATAAATTTGATTCAATATGATTTTTTCAGTAAAACAATATTCTAAATCTCAAATGGGCATAATTGTGCTTATATAACCTTTTTTGAATATTAGCCGTTAACAATGTATAACAGTTCAGTTTCTCTTAATGTATATTAAAATAGTTATACACACATTTAAGAAATATTGCGCTCATCAAATCACGAAACACTTATTTTAATCAAATATTATTTCATTACAGTAATGGGTAAAATTAGAGAACAATAAGTTTCTATCTTTGTTTCCTAAATAAAGTTTTGCCTCAATTCAATATTATTACGATTATGTTTTCAAAAGCCTATTCAATAAACAAAA
The DNA here is from genome assembly GCA_019974015.1 of Nephila pilipes. Lineage (NCBI taxonomy): Eukaryota > Metazoa > Arthropoda > Arachnida > Araneae > Nephilidae > Nephila > Nephila pilipes. Next base: position 664,608 of record BMAW01086819.1, read on the forward strand.
TATTCTTGTGAACAGTACTCTGTTTATTATATTATCTACATCCAGATTGATAATTTATTATTGCATCATTGTTTTGATTGCTGCGTATCCAATTGTGTACAATGATGAACACAAATAGATTAGGAAAGTTTGAAATGTTTATCTTCTTATCCAATTTAGCCTGTCTAGTGACATTTCCTGTTTGAATTTCCGAAATCTGAGACATTTCTCATTATGGCCATTCGAAGATTTGGATTGATAATTATATGCAACGGATAGAAAATCTTTGAAGTGAATTTGTTATCCTAAAAGTTCCTTTTATTTCAATTTCATTCGGAATTGTTTTAAATTATAAAAACATATTAGAAAATTTTAGATGAAATAATGCTTGAGTAGAATTCTAGTTTATTCTCAGATGGGTAGTTGTAATATTTCTTTTGCAAAATTCGTTTTATATGATTAGTATTTGTTAATAATTTACCTTATATTATTATACTTTATATACAATTACATTTTTATTCGATAAAGTCCTTTTTTAATCACTTAAAATAATTTTAAGGAATTTAAATAATGTATTTGTGTACATTATTAATCTCAAATCGACAATAAAGATAATCAAACAAAATCTGGGCTCTGAATGAAAATAACAGAAAGTGTTATGAAAAAAATGTGATCGGTGGAATGTCAATTGGAATTTGTTTTTAATGTATCACTAAGATATTTTGTAACATTCTTGTTTGGCTAATGAAGTAAAAATGTAAACATTTTCATATTCGTGTTCAAACTTCGTTTAGTAATGGTTTTTGTTTCAATCAAATTTAGATTTAATGGGTATCACAACTGGGAAATTAACTCCTATGTCACATATAGGATCATTTCAACCCCAAATTATTTTCCTAAACTTTATAGTACATTCATCGGGAAAGTATTATGTAGACGATGCTATGTTTTTAGTTCGAATAAATGCGGAAGAATATTTTTTCAGCAATTTTAATTTAATATGCTAATAACTTTTATTGGTTAAAAATTAAACTCGTGTTGACGTAGCAGCTAGAAAATAAAGAACATCAAATGCTTATAAACCTTTCTAGGGGAACAAAGACGAACGCTTGAAACATCACAATTTTTTTTTCTTATTTTTTCAGAGAAACGATATTTAAATGTAATCTTCATAATTCTACTTAATTGTTCATTTTATTAACCACCAAGAATATGTTCTAATTTTGATTGGTTAAAAGAGCTTAATTTACAATTGATAATTTAAATACATAAATCCTATTATATTTTTATTTGTTTAAATAAATAGATAATACACTAGTGGGCAGAACCTAAGCAACTTTATTCATTATGACCGCGATTACGCAAAAGCGTCATGTAGGAGATATGAAATTTATACTACAAAGGCACAATGAAGTACTTAAAATATGAGGAAAGTATAGTAGCAAAATATTTATTAAGATGTATTCAATACTGAGCGAAGTAGACAAAAGGCTTTATCGACAGAATTGCAAAGGTACAAAAAATTGTCTATCCGAGGGGAAAAAGAATAAACCAAAGAGCAAAAATAAGAGATATAACTTCCCCCTTTTTTTGCCTTTCGACTAAAATGGATCATGGCACCGACAGTCCGTACTCAACACAAGATTATCTAAATGTTCTAAGGGTACGATTTTCCATTCTTCAAGGAGCATCTGTTTCAGTTGTTTGGTGCTCTGTTTAGTCAGTGCTGTTTGTGTGCTCTGTGTAGACGATAGTGCAGTCAGACGTCTTCTAAAATCATCCCCCGTATGTTCAATTGGATTTAAATCAGAGGGAGCAGGTTGACGAATCCATTTTATGGATATCTTCACTTTCCAGGAGCTTCTCAATAGCATTATTATTCCTGTTTTCACGTGCATTGCCATCCAAAAAACCATGTCAAGACCAATGAAACTACAGAAAAGAGAGTGCAGGAGAGGATAATTTCGTCTCTATAACAATCTCCGGTAGCTAACCTTTTGTCGAGAATATGGAATTCAATCCGTTTGTTCTTCAAAATGCCTCCAAAAACAAATACGCCTGAACTAACCCAACAGTCTCTATCCCTGATGTTAATGCGACGAGCATATCTCTACCTCTCTGCATATCAACTGGTGGCAAGAATAGCTTCTCGGATTAAAACGACTTTCGTCAATAAAGTGGACGTGATTCCATTGAAGAGGTTTCTAATCTTTGCGTTCCCCACACATCTGTAAACAGTGCCGCCGAAGAGTTGATATCAACGGAATGCAGCACTCAGAACATAACATTTTTACTAAGTCGTCTGATCACAGTAAATAGGGACACCTGTCGTACGTTTGCAACACCCGACTACTGAGCAGTGTTCGATTTCAATCTATTTTAACCTGTAGAACGATGTACCAGTCATCAATCACCACTGTTTTCCTTATTGGCCGACATTACTATCAAGCCTTCTTATAACTGTGCCCGTATTTTAGAAAGGTTTTTCAAGCTCATGAAGTAATTCTTTTATCAATTCGAAATTCTTGAGAGGTAGAACTCAAACGCTACTTTTTACGCTTGGAATTCATTGTACAATATGTAAAGGTGTCCTGATGTTTCCTTGGAGGCATACGACACGAGAAATCTCACTTTCACTTGCAGAACTTTTTGCTTTGACTCCACGCGTTTTGGGTGCTCTGACGTATGATCAAATGTCATGATCCTGCTATTTGCATATGCATCACCTTTCTAAAGAATTTTCTTTTCATGCTATTGAATGCAAAAGGAAAAAAAATCATTTTAAAGAATTTCGTGGTTGTATTTCGAATTGCTTGCTTTGGTTTTGAACAATAGTATATATATATATATGGATCTTCAGTTAAGCACACACTTTCAGCCGCGATGGCTAAGTGGTCATGATCATGAGCTCGCGACTGCATTATTTCTGTAGACTCGCGGAAACCTAGAGGTCATAGTGAGGAAATCTAAGCCGTAGTTGCTCCGTCCAGTTATGGGATCGAGTCTTGTTGCCACTAAATATAGGCAATGAAGCGGGAATAATGCAGGTAAAATCTGTAGAGGTTTCAAGTCTTCCCTTTGGTGTGGTATGGAAGGTTAGAAAGAGAGTTGTCTGATTTCTGAGGTCGCCCTCATCACTTCACCGAGGTTTAAATCTACGAATAGTCAGTAGTTCTCGTGTTGCTTATGAATACGACAGTGATAATCAATCAATTAAAAAATCTGTCGCGTCGTGGGCTTGAGCTCTAATGCCACTGAAGCTGCGCCTTAAAGTGAGACTCATACACGTTTAGCACATAAAGGCTTCAAGATCTCACTTTGGCGTAATGGGGAAGTTTGCAGAGTGAGGTGCTAGCTCAGATGTCTTTCTCGTCACATGACCATGGCTCGAAAGAGAGATATTCTTCACCAATTGTTCTCATGTGGATTCAAAATGCGACGTTCATAAATAAGAAGTCAATCGGTGAAATACATAAATGTAAATGATATCATTATACTTCATATTAATTCTATACTTTCTTAAGTTATGTTTAAATAATTTTCATTTTTAATAACTTCTGAGTAAAACTAAATGCAGTATGCTTGAAAGCAACGCTATGAATTTTTTGTGTGCTTTAGAGTTTTGATATCCTCAAATTTAATTTCTGTTTTACTATTCCATATTCTCTATATGTTTCTTATATATCGTTAAACGAATACTTATATTTCCATACCGCTGAAATCATTCTGAAATAAATCATTCACAAATATTTAAATGCTTCAAAAATTATGCTTTTGTCGAAAATATGGAATTGCTTTACTTTATTCCTCTTAAAACTCATATATTGCTCTAGAGTTAAGTTTAAATTAGGTTCGTCATATTTTAAATTGAAATTTTGCATTCCCTAACAAAAACTGGTACACTTAATGGAAGTTTTTAAAATTACAATACAAGTGCAGTCAATTTTATGTATACTATATAATTTATATAGAAAATATTCAAAAATTTATAAATATCTTCTATATAAACTACTAATTCATACTTTCTTTTTTAATTATTAATTTTTACATGCTTTACAAATTATATAATTTTTGCTCTTTTATATAAATTATAAAGTATGCTATGTGAAAATGTATTCAATTTATGAATATATATATATATATATATATATATATATATATATGTCAAACTATAAACTTGGTCTTTAAATTCGTCTAATTTTCTTAAGTTTGAAAAATACTGAAATTTTACTCAAAAGAAAATTAACCTCTTCAACCCTATCAGCACTGTAAGTTGCAAATTAAATACATTTGAATTGTGTCTCCTAACCGCATTATTTTATTCACTTGTTATAGATAGAAATAAATGTAAAAATAAGAATATGAAGCAGAGAGACATAGAAAAGCATTTTGTAAACTTTTGAAAGATTTTTTCTCTAACGAAGTGATACATGAATCATTAAGAATGTTGTTTGAGCAATTTATTTTAAAGGACTAAGTCAGAGTAATTTAAATGGAAAAACAAAAATGTCATTTTATTTCATAGGTGCGAAGGGAATTCGGTTTGAGAAAATTAGGTATATGCTTTATTTTGTAATAAAACTCAGGAAACAGACGTACCTATACGTACCTTCCATAAGTTAACAACTTTTTATACTGACCAATTTCTACCCTCTGTTGCATGGCCAACTTACAAACTTTATATCGCACATAAAAACGAAACTCAACTGCTATGTTTCTGATGCTCTTATATCTGTTAATTCAAAACATTGAAAGGAAGTTTAAATTAAATCTGATAAGAAAGAAAAGAATAAATTCAGCGAAATTTGCCTTTACGAATTTCGTACATAATACTGTGACTAAAATAAGCTGTACTAAGAAAGGCAATGAAATTTCCTTTCTATAATAAGATAGAGCTTCTAGAAGTTTCCGAAATGTAAACATTAGGAGAATGAAAAGAATGTGAGTCAAAAAAATACAGAAGTCACAGTCAAGAAATAGACAATTCTGAAAATTAAAATGCACATTTCTTTTAAAGTGAGATTTTTTTAAATGCATAATTGTTTTCGAATTAAAATTTAAAAATGTTTACAGCATTTTTGCGGTATTCGAGGGTTTTTTGCAACTTTTGTTTTAAGAAGTTCGAGATAAAATGCAGGAATAAAAATAATGGAATGATATTTGACATTTTTTGAAAAGCCACACACATACATATATATATATATATATATATATATATATAACATAACGTTAGATTAAAAAGGCCTTTTCCTTCAAAAAAGGAAAGAGGTACCAAAATCTTAGGTCGTAAAATTTAGAAATGTAATAAATAACAGGAATGAAACTTTTCATGATTAATATGAAATCTTAGCAGAATAGAAACCTTTTCTAAAGATCTTATTTAAAAAAATTATATATATATATATATATATATATATATATATATATATATATATATATATATATATATATATATATATATATATATATATATATAAAGTGAAATAGAGTACACGGTTTAGACTTGTGATTTCAAATGGAAACTTTTTTTTCGAAAAAAAATTAATTATGATACTGGTAAATTTATTACTAAACCCGCTATAAAATAAGGGCTATCTAGTTAATACAACTTGCAACAATATTTTTGATAAAATATAATCTTTCAACTTTCATATCAATGAGGTCCCAATCAGGAATATAACTATCAATATTTCAATATTTAAAACTATAATGTTTAATTATATCATACATAATAAGAATTTGGTTCCAAAAAATTTAGAAAATTTAGCCAATTATAAAATTTTTGCAGTAATTGTACTAAAACTAATTATCTTATTACTTATTTCTAAAAAATACATTTACAATTTAAGAATTATAAGATAGAAAAAAAAATTAAAAAAATATTTGGCAATTTAGAAAATCTCAGTAATTTACTTACAGGTTTATACTATTATTTCATAGTAGAGAATAATTAAATTTTAATTCAAATCCATATATACAGGGTTTTCACAAAAGTGTAGCTAAAGTTTAAATAGTTACGGTAGCAAAATTAAAGAAATTATAAATCTATTAGGTAAATCAAATTAGTAACACATCCAAAGCTCAATAAAAATATAAATACCTACATTCAATGAGATAACCACCTGAAACTCGAATGTTGTCCTATCGTCAGAAGAAATAGTTCCACCTTTTTCTTCTTCTAACAATGTAAACAGCCAAACTTATAGAATATCGAAGTAGGTAATATCAGTAACAATAAATTTTTAGAAAATGAATAGCCAAAATTTTGTCTTGAGTTGTAGCAAAAAACACATTAACCTTCTGTAAAACGTGTTCTTCAAAAATAGTTGTACCTTTACTCGTGTATGAGCATTGAGTAAGTTGATTTTACAGTAGGTCTAATTTGTTGCTCCATCGCTAAAGACAAGTTTATATATGAAAGACTTGTCTTTGTCGAGTTCATAAAGAGCAAAAATTAAATCACTGTTTTTATCATTTTAGTTAAAGGCATGTATAAGCTGTAACTTTCATGGTTTGAAAATAATCAAGAGTTTCCTATGCATTTTTTTCTATAAAGTTGTATCAGACCACGGACGATTAAATGACAAATTGTACTTTAATAACACGGTTGATTAAATCCATTTCTTTGGATGGGTCACACATCTGGAGAACACGGTGGCTTTACTTTTAATCAGAGGTCCAGAAATATCCTCGATTTAACTCCTATCCGTTTTTTTAGTCTGTTTAAGACGTAAGATGTCTTTTCAGCTTTTACTAGAGAACATTGGCGACAAGAATACGAGATTAACTGCAACCATTCAAACTGTAACACCGAACATGTTTAAAAATGTGTTGAATATAATTCTATAAATGACAGCATATCGTTCGTAGGGTCATATTCTAAATTAATAATGTTATAAACTCTCGAGTGGTATTTTTAATTTAATTTATCCAAAACGGTTGTAACTTCCTTAGTTTTGTAACCGTACTTTTTCGAATTTGGAATGTTTTCTTATAATTTTATAAACATAGTCATAAACATAATGTCAGTTTTGATTCTGCAATACGCGTAAGCTTACATACAGGATTTCTTTTGTACTTCTTAATATGTTTTACTGTATATATATATATATATATATATATATATATATAATATGTGTGGATGAGTCTGATAGTTGCTTTATATTTTCAAAAAAATACATTTTATTCTGTATAGTTAAATTTTTCTTCCCTTTTATCCGAGGGATATAATTATAAAATAAATAATAATAATAAACAGATGTTATTTATTCAATAATATTATTACTTGTCAATTACAATACTATCTGAATAACCCGGGAGATATTAAACCAATGTAAGCCGAATTAGTGGAAAATCATATATATAAATTCAAAGTTAGGAGCAAAAACAAAAATCTATTAAGTAACTGAAAACTTATAAGAGGAAGTCCTTTGAAAGAAAAACAGAAATTTAGAATAGTAGAAATAATGCAATCAATGCTGTTCCATTCTTTGGAATGGAATAATGTTGTTTATAATGTTATTACTAACATAATCAAACTATCGCTTTTCAGGAAATAACATTATAATAAAATATGATAGCAAACCAAAAATAAGCAAAATTCAGAAAATTAATCATAGAAAAGGGAAAAGAGTACACATAGTACAAATATTAAATAAAATTCAATTAAATTGGAAACAGCAAAAATATACCTAAATAAATATATAATAAGCTGAGATACTAATAAAATCTAAAAAACATATTAATTAAACAAAAATTAAGCATTGAAAAACCGAAATGTAAAAAATACCAATGATACTTCAACATGAATAATGTAGGAACTTAATAAAGACAAACGACCAGCAGAAAGTAATGTTTATTCACTTTTTGTTTAAGTGTTTGATATTCTTATATAAAACATTAAACACAAAATTCATTTAAATAAGAGAAAGCAAGCATTACTTTGACCAAAATTTTAGGAATAAGTAAAGCATTATAAATTTCACTCGTAAGCCGAGCACTATATATACATTAAAATCTTTCTTCGAATTTTAAAAGAACCATTTTCGTACTCTAGAGCATGGAAAATGTACCGCTATGTTTATCCCAAACAATAATAGATATATAACTTCAAATCCTTTAAACTTTTTTTTAAATAAAGTTCTTCATTGGTTTAGGAAATGAACGAAAATGCAGGCCTCGACTATTTCGTGAAATTATAAGAAATGTTGAAAATATTGATATTTTAGATGGAAATAGAATTTATAATAATTGAAAATGATTGAAGATTACTTTCAATCGAATTGTTCCATCTTTCACATTAAAATTACAAATCGAATGTCATAAGTAAATTTTCTAAAAATGTATAGCAAGTTCAAATTTATTTTATTTCCTTCATTCCTTTGTATCATTTTAGAAGACGATATATTTTAATATTTAATCGTTTTAAGTTAAATTTTACAGATATTGGTCTTTACAGATATCTTTCTTTTGAGAACATCATGATCGTGAAGTATGATATACATTTCAGGCACTTGAAAAGAAAACTTAACGCGGACACATTCATTCTTTTCACAAATTTAAACCTCTTTCCGTTCATTTTACAATACAATTTATAAAATCCTCTTTTCCAGTCTTAAAATGCTATAAAAAGTAATTCATTTAGCAATGTTTTTACGGAATATTTTCTGCCTTACACAATAGTTCAAATCATATATGTATTCAGGTGTGTGTTGTTTTCATAGTTTATTCTTCAGTTTAATTTTGTAGTTTTATTTCCACAACTGGTGGTAAATGTTTTTTTTTTTTTTTTGTATTATCAAAAACGTGAGTATGACCCATAATAAAGGAAAGGTGATATTAGCGTTATCTGTAGATTTTGTTTCTCTATTTTTTCTCGCTACTTCACAATTTAAAATTACCTTTAATTTTTCTTGTTACTTAAATTTAAAAAAAATTATTAACATACATGAATTCTGAAACTACTTTATTATTTTAACTTTTTCGTTTTGATTCGCAATTTCTCCTATTAGACAAATAAATATTACTAATATAAATATTAGACAATTATTATTTATTATTATAATAAATATTAGACAAATAAATATCACTAATATAGATATTAGACAATTATTATTTATTATTATAATAAATATTAGACAAATAAATATTACTAAAAGGGTAGGCCGTGGTAGCCTAGTGGTCATGGTCACGGACTCGCGGAAGGCGTTATCGTCAAGTTGGGGATTCGAGCCTTGATACCGGTAAAGACCCGTTGTGTAGCCGGGACTGATGCTATCTAAAACTGTTGAGGCTCAAAGTCTCCCCGTTGACGTGGTGTGAAAGTTAGGAGAGGGGATGCTAGCTCAAGTGTAGTTCTCACCACTTGACCGAGGATAAAATTAGGAGTTCATCAACTATAGCCTTGGTGTTGCTTCTTGAGTGACTTTAATAAAATCAATCAATACTGCTAAATGAGGAAAGATATATGAGTGGCCTCGTGATTCTCGACTTTTAGCCAATAGTTTAATTTTGAGAATTGTTCCATTTCGGCAAATCAATCGCCTACTTGAATATATAGATAAAAAAATCGTCATTTTTCAAATTTCCTTCTCGAAAAATGTTATCAGTGTGTATGTTTTGTTCCATTAAGGCTCTCGTTTATCAGCCACTTGAATATGTATTATTTAATTCATTAATCTGATCAAGAGTATTGTATTCATTTGAGTACAATAACGTGCATCCAAAGGAATAGAAAATAATAAATGTTTCTTTGGAATAGAATTGAAATTCGAATTTTTGAGATGTTTATTATATCAATTTTCATTATTCGCTTATGATTTTTCCGATCTTTAAAATATACTTAAACCTATTTCCAAAAATCGAAAGGAAGTTTTAATTAAATTTTTAAAGTTTTACTTTATTTATTTGTTGTTGTTTTTTCGGGTGAGTTTTATTGTATATAAATAATTACAAAGTCTAGATTTGAGGAAAACAGAAATTTCAGAAAATTAACATAATATTCACAAAATCAAAAAGGCTAGTAGACAGAATTCTTACAAACACATACTTTAAGTATCGATAAATTGTATTTGTAAAAATTCTATTCGGTATCTATTACACTTTCCACAGGTGCATTGAAAACTAAGGTAGTAAAATAGAAAACCAGTTTTTGAGGACAAATTGTGTTGCTAAGTCAAGTTGATACTTTCAATATGCACTACCATTAGCATTAAAACTAATTTGACAATGATTCATAAGTTAGTTTTTATTTTGCAATAAAACTAAAGTTAGGCCACAGCTACACAATCTTGTAATTATTTCGGATCGAGTTTTCACAATCTATGAAACCTGTATTCTCCAGTTTATTCCAAAAAAAAGCAACAATCAAAAGAATAGGTTGCTTTCAGTGAATATGGTCCCAAGAATGTGAAGATTTATTTGGCTGGAAAGGTTAGGGTAACAATCTCTTAGGATAATAAAGGAGTTAAACTCACTTACTTCTTAAGAAAAGGAAAAACGATCATTAAACAACAGGATAAGTATATTACATAATTCTCATATATATATATCGCATTCCTAATACCTATTTGTCTTTCTTAACGCGGGTATTTTTTAATCGCGCATGAATCTATGGGATTTGGGGGGGAGGGGAGTTGCTTTTGCATAAATTGCATTAAATTCAGTCCACAGAAACGCTTCTATTGATAGAAGCTCTTAGACAAATAATATATTACACTAATACTATCTCTTACTGATAATTTTTCCTAATAAACATTTAAAGCTAATTGTATGAAAAGGAGGGAAAAAAAGACGATTGATACCAATACTTTCATCTAGCAGATTTAGACTCACTTGTTACAAATGAAGTCTATCAATCAAGTCAGATTTCTCATCAATTGCTCCTCAGATATTTATAATTTCCGAAAAAAATTAAATGGGAAATATTTATTTCACTAATTTTTTTTGAAAATTCTTATACACCTTCTGGCACGATGAAAGGATTTTATGAAGTTAAAGTGTTCATCTTCTATAATAATTAAAACGATGAAAGGAAAACAGGAGGTATAATTTAATTTTTAAAGCACTAATAGAGGGGTTGGGGAAATATCATCCGAATTTGTTTAAATTAATATATTCAGATTATGAAAATTCAGTGAAAATTAAGGGAGATGAAGTTTGGTTTATGTATATATTAAAACAATGAATATATTTAGTTTACTTTCAATGAAATAAAATTTAATTTGCACTTATATTATGAGGTTCTATTTTAATTCTGATTTATTCGCGGTTAAATATGACGCAAACTGTTAAAAATATACTAAAAATATGAAATTCAAACTTAAACGTATTTAATTATACTTTCGGTATTTGCAATAGATCAAACTATTCTTATTCTTTAATTTCATAATTGACAATTAATATTAAACTTTACGCTTATAAGATAAAGTCTTCAAGACCTTCCCTAGAGAAAAATTGTTTTTTATTTATTCATTATGTTATTGTATTGTCTAGGACTGAAGCAGATGCTATTAATAACTCAATTAATTTGTTTAATATATTTTTACTTTAGTCATAAGTATGACTAACGTAGCTATAAGATAAAAATATATTTTATTTTCAGTAGATAAGTAACACTTGAGAATAAAAACATTATGTATATTGATTTTAATTAAAGAGATTCTTAATATTTCTAATTTTTTAGCGAAGTAAGTTTATTTTGATAAGTAAAATAATAATAAATTGTGTAAGTATGTTAGTAGAATAATCGTGTGGAGATTATTTTAAGGATATTTTTAGAATTGTGAGTGCATTTATGATATTCTAATTTGTATTTATGTACTTTCCTGATTTTGTAGAATTTAATTGTTAATAATAGGACATATAAATTTTGAAGTAATTTACTAAACAGAAATAAATTAAGAACACAAATAAAACACACATTCATAGAATTGTGATGTCTAATTTAAGTATAAATAAATCATAAAGTATGAAATTTGTACAATTGCTAACTACTTTACTTTTTAATATAATTTTAACTTTAATCCTTAAAGAGAAGGAAAATTAAATTAGCTCTTCCAATGTATTAGTTTTACGATATCCCAAAAAAGTTAAGCGAAAATATTTGAATATTTCGTATTTTCAAGTTACTTTATTTTTATTTTTCGTTATTTGTCAATGATGTAATATTTTTATTATTTATTTCAGGACACAAGAACCCATATCGTTGGGGAGTTGTACGAAACCGAACTTTCATATGTTGAATCTCTTCAAATAGTTATAAAAGTAAGTTTACTTTTGCTTTATTCTTCACTAAATCTTCAGTTTTAGCTCAATATATCCTGGAATAGTGCTATCATATTAATTCCATTAAAAAGAAATTGCTTTCCTTATAATAAAACTTTACTTGTTTTAAATTTATAATAATTAGTTTTATAAGAGATAAACCTAAGTGAATAGACCACAGTAAAATTCTTCAATTTATACACAATAAATATAAATCAATATAATCAAATAACATAATTTAACATTGTCTTAAAATCAAATTATTGTAGATTAATTAAATTAACTCTAAACTCAAAAAAAATAATCTAAAAAAATTAAGTTATTTTCTTTTACTTCAATTGCATGCTTTGTGAAAGTGTTTTCAGTGCAGAACTGAAAAGAAATTATGATACAGTTAATAACCAGAATACCATTAACACATATTGTAGTGGCAAATTACAATCCACTGCACCCTTCGAACGTTCAATACGGTCTATCCTAGACGATAATTCACCGGACTATTCATTCTAATTCAGTGTCAGATTTGTTTCACATGACATTATGAAACAATTTTCCTAAACTAATCATAATGTAGCTTTCTATTTCAAACATTTTTCTCATGATTATTTGAAAGCTGAATCAAACCTTTTACATAGAAAAATTTAAGTTGAATAAGCAAACTCTTTTGAAATAAAGACCAATGTAGCCTAGTGGTATGGTCATTAACTCATGGTTGGTGTTGATTCCTTAGTCATAGGTTCGAGTCTGTGATGAGCTGCTGTACGTAAGATCTCTCGAGACTCTAAGTCCTCCAAGTGATGTAAAAGTTTGGAGTGGGAAATGCAAACTCAGGTAACGTGCTCGTCACTTGACCGAGGGTAAAAATTAAGATGTCCGTTCCTGTAAGCCCTCGTGTTGCCTCTCATTACATACAGTTTTCTGTGAACGTCAATAAACAATCATACAGTTTTCCTGTGAAATTAAAATTATTAAATATATGAAACAATCTGTTACGGGTTTATTATCAAAAGAGCATATTTATTTTAATAAAAATGAATACCAAAAAATATCATCCTTTGAAAATTATACTTATTATGTAAATTTTAAATATATATATATATATATATATATATATATATATATATATATATATATATATATATATATATAATCAGTCAATTAGCGCGGACAACATAATATGAAAAAACAAAACTGTTAGATTTGTTTTCATTAAATTTTACTTGATGAAGCTAAGGTTATTAATACTAAGCATATTTTGTTTCTTTGGAACATAAAGATGAACCCTGCTTAATGTACTACGTTTTTTTTTTCTTTCTTTTTTATATATATTTCGTAATTTGGCTTAGGATTGTACATACAATTCAATTCCGAATTTCTGCGATTTTTTAAAACTATTTTTAAAATATTTAAGCATTAAATGATTACAGAGTAAATTGTAATGCTAGATAGATAATGAACAATAACAACCAATATTAAAATTTTGAGTTATCGTCAGAGACACTTCATTTATTATCATAATATTCTCACTTTCGAATTTATTATGTGATAGCTTTGTTGGCTGCATTGAATTTTAAAATGTAATAATTTCTGTTATCCATTCGAAAGTATCAACTGAAATTGAATCTTGTAATCAAATAATCTTACTTTAAATACTGATTCTGGTCAATCAACAACCAATAGTTAATATATATAAGACTAGTACTATCTCCCGGATATGAGATTATATTGCATAATCGCATATCTAGTCCCTTGAAATGCTACATAATAATATTTATTATTCCATTAACCAAAAAACTCAGGAACATTGAAAATATAGCACCAGGAATGGAACTTCGGATTGAAATGAAATTCAATACACATAATGATACAGATAGATTCATCTGATCTCAAAATCAAGACAGTTAATCAAATACGTGAGTACAATTAAACAAATACAGTGCATCTACGATATCGCGTCAGACCACCTCATGCTACAATATATGCTGCAACACGATCCTACATTAAGTTGATTAAACTGAGGAAGAAGGATGGATGTTAATCTGATGGTCCCCAAATCTTCAACAGCCAACTGAAAATCGTGGACGGTGGCATCTAGCGTTTCAATTGCTCCCACAAATGCTCTATAGTGAACATCTCCATGGAGAGGATCGTCCATGGAAGAGTCTGAACATAACATAACATAGAAAGTCGAACTGTATGCGAACGAGCATTACCTTGCTGAAAAATTAGCCCTGGATGATCATTTAGGAAAGGTCTCACATAGGGTTAAAAATATCATCAACATAACGCTGGTCCGTTAGGGTCTCACGTACCACAATTAGAGTGGACTAGCTGTCATAAACTATGTCCCCTGCCAGATCATTAATCTGGTGAGCACGCAGTGTGTCGCGCGACAACGTGAATGGAATTGTACCGTTCTTCAAAGCACCTTCACACCCGTACGTAGTTATCATCTCTCCCCAAAATGAATTAAAATTCATCACTAAGCATCTCGTTTTGTCAGTTTGAGGTATTCCTCGTAACTCTTGCTTGGCACCGTTTTAAACGGAGTTACTGATGTTTCGGTGTAAAAGGCAGTACATGAAAAGAGCGTTTGGATTACAGATTCGCTTTCACAAGAGATCTGGAAATGGTTTGTGGAACAACAGACAGCCCTACATCCGATTGCATTATGGAACGAGTCACTGTGACATACACGAGAGCTTGCCGCCCGTTACTTCAATCATCTCGCCTCGTCGTCTTCCGAGTCGTTCTAGACCCGGTTCTCTACGCGTGAGTATTATCTCGTGTCCACTGCAACCAGCTTGTTCTAGCGAGTTACTAAGAACGATTGACTTGACGAGTAATACGGCGAGTCGACAAGCCTGCAATTTCAATGCTGATAATTAGATCCCTTTCAAATTCGCTTAAGTGTCCTGGCTTAAAGTATCTTCTCATACGTTTATCTGACATTCTTCGCTGATTAAATTCCCTCTAGAATCAGAATGTGATCGTTACGTTTTAGAGTCTTCCAATGTACGCCATTTTGTACAGTATCCACTTTCTCATTATAGCAAGACTAGACTGTGTGGTCCAAACTTGGATCAGTTTCATATCGGACATTATTCAACAACTTTTCAATGTTTCGCGATTGTAGCTTGCTGCCATCTTGGTGTGCTATTTTCAATGTTCTGAATGTATGATTGTCGCTGTCATTTGATTCAAAAATAAATATATTTTACCTGATTTCGTGTAAAAGGACTTTTAATGATATTATACAACTTATTAATAATTGCAGCTGAAATATTAGAGGGTTATATCTATTTGTTTTGGCAGTTCAAGAATTACTTTCTGAGTACTCTCCTGAATAGCGTTGTTGCTTTATCTATACTGTATAACGAGTAAGAGAGTTTTGATAGCCAAATGTCAACATATCTCCAGATTTGGCGACGTAAAAACCCCTAGACAAAAACCGAAGTCTTTAGAATAAACTTTGGCGGGTATATGAGCCACAGAGTATGTATAGTACATGTGGTTTACAAGTGATTGCCGTTATTTATATTAAAGTGCTGCTTTCAAGTGTGTGAACTATGAATTTGTTCTATAGAGGATTTATAGGTCTGAGTTAATTGTTTCCTGTTAAAAGGCAGTTGTATTTGCTTCAGAGTCTCAAAATGAAAATTTTAATTTACTTTAAAAGAAACTGCTGACAAATCGTAAGAACCTTTCCTGTATTGTGGAAGTTGTTCTACTACGTAACACTATAAAATATCATTTTCTGTAATATCTTAAGTTCCATGCAAAAAAAATTCTTCAATTTTTTTTTTTCAAAAATTTATGTTTTGCATTACCGTTCATATTAATGAGGAGAGACATAAAAAACTTTTAGAACACGTTCAAATTTGCATAATACTCTTGCATAAGAAAGCTTTTTAGAATTTTTGTTATTGTAATGTTTTGCATTAATCTACAGTTTGAAACTCCAGTACAGTTGCTTGAACAAATGCAACATATTATGAGCTTTACAGAGTTTATTTCAAAATTCTAAATATAATTAAATAATCAAGTAATTTAATAAGCTTTTTATCAAAAGGTTATGCTGATTTAACATCTCAGTATGCTCTTTAAATTTTAATTTTCTTATATATTTTTTCCTTTAAATTTATAACTAAATTGATCTGAATAGTATTAATTTAATACAAAGTACAATTTTTATCAAGAAACTAAACCAACTTTTGGATTTTCAATATATATATATATATATATATAGTTATATATATATGCATAATAATTCTTGTTAAATTCATTTGATTGCATTTGAGGTTTTTTTGAGGAATCTAAAGAAAATTAACCAAGGAGCTGGTTAAAGAACAGTTCTCTAAAAATGAACAGGAACAAATAAGAACATCTCATTTAAGAGAATAAAAAATTTCATTCTTGCACCTGAATGCAGCTATCCTCTTCACTTTCAGTATCCGGTTCACAACAGCGTAATTTTTTGAAATTTCTTAATAATGTTTCTAGAAAAAGAATATTTATGAATCTTAGAAATAAATGTAAATATCAAATACTGTCTCTAATGTTAACATTCAACAATAAGTAAAAGAATGAAAAATAAATTTTTCAAGCCTAAATGTTTCCGTTGCACAAATTCTCTTTTGGATTTTAACAAACCCAATTCTCTTTCAGATTCCAAGAAACCCATAAGTAGTGTTTTGGATCCAATTTTTTTTATTTATTTTACTTCAAGTATACTTATGGAACAAATTCAATTCAAATAATTCGAAATAAATAAATTTCGAAAAACTTGTTGAATTCTTCTTTTCAGAAATTTCTTCTCTGGTTTTTACTATTACTTTTCATAAAACTAACGCACACACACATACACAAAATATTTTGTGAATAGAAAATAATACACTTTATTTTCATTTTATCGAATACATTTATGAAATTTTCAGAATTGTGTGTGTGGTTTTTTTTTTCACTTTCTTTTGTTGTGAGTTTACCTTCTTCAGATAAATTCTGAATTTATAATCCTAAATGTGTTCGAGTGATTAACACTTTTTTCTCTACGCGTTTAAAATCTTCGATAATTATGTGTGAAAAGTCAACGAGATGCCTCAGTGATTAATCTGTGATCCGAGTACATATTCACAATTTTTTATCAGAATTCTATTTTTAATGTATAATTTGTCTTTTATTGTTATAATTTGATAATGGCGTAATTAGGTTTTTGAATCCTCACTTCTGTTAAACTTCAATAGATTTTTCTCAAAGTTTTTGAATACTTTCTCATATTTTTTTTGACTCTTTCTTACTTTTTATTCAAACAACAATAGATTTTTCATCCTCATATTAATTATGTTCTGAGTTTTAGGTTTCTTTTCCATTCCGTTTAGTTTTCACCAAATAGCAATAGTGATCCCATTCTTATATTGTAATTACCTTTGTCGATCCGGGATGAATGTTAGCACGTCAGATGTTTTGTTGAGATAATTGATAATTTTTTCAATAATTTATTAATTCGTGTAATAATGTTTAATTTTTTTACACAAAAAAACTACTTTCGGAATTTCTAGGAACTCGAAAGATGTGGAGATCTCAATAAAACCGTAAAAACTTTGTTGACCCAATACGTTTTCCTTGTGAAAATGTTTATTGGTTTACCTATTGCAATCATACTTTATATATATATATCAGAAACTCACATCCTTTAGACAACTGAGTCCAAATTCCTAAAAGCATTATCTGTTATGAGGGGGCCATACTATTCAGAAGGATTACATTTAAAAATACTCTAAATATTCAATTCCAGAAATGAGATTCAGTTATTTAAAGATATCAAAGAAAGTTATTTTATTTTCTAATTATCATTTAAAACTTGTTACTTTGAAAACCTAAGTGCTTTTAGGACCCTTAGAGCTCTGAGTTCTTTTCGATGCTATACATGACATAAATTTGGACATTCCTAAGCGGTAATCTGTTAAAAATTTACATACAATGCTAGAAATTCTACTGCTGACATTTTTCACAGGATCTCTAATGTTTCTATTGTTAACAGAATCCTCCGCCTGATTTCAATCGTATCTGTGTGTAAAGGCTCTTGAAAAAAAATAATTCAGAAACTTAATATTTTTTAATTGTTATACTGATTCTAAGAATCCTCCTGAAGAATGAGAAAACTGATTCAAAATTTTCCTTTTTTTAGAATTCTAAGCAATTTGCTGAAGTTTCTCAAAGAAAGGCATCCTTATATTTTTCTTTTCATTCCAGTTGATAAAAAAAATTCGAACAATTTTCTTACCCGCTTCAAAACATGTTTTTCTATACAAGAAGCTATGCAGCAAACTGCCTTTGAATCTGTTTCTCTTTTTTTTTTTTCTCGAAAAGCCTAAATTTCATTGAAATCAGTTTCCCTCCTCCAACCTAGTATTCTTTTTATCTTTCACGTTTACTAGAGGGATTATTTTTTGAGAACTGAACGGAATCCTATTCCAACTTCAGTAAAATCCCCTCCTCCATCCAATGCGTTGCCGTCTTCATTTGCATCTGCCGAACCTCAATTTCCGAAACCGATACCATATATAAAGGTGCGAGAAATAGAGCAAGCTCGCAAAATATCTCGAGTCCCATGACAGCAAATAAAACTAAAATTGGAAATAAAGTGAAGCAGTGCGAAGACAAAAATATTTATTGGATACCATGGGTCTGTTTTTGTCTTCAAATATTCACCAAAAAATTCGAAACTTGGGGAGATGCACTTTTAAATATTATATTATTACTTTTGTCTTGGACAGGTTAAGTCTTTAAACAAAAAAAAGTAAAATCACAGTTTTCAAATATTGAAAATTGATCGAATTCTACAAAGAATTTAATTGTTTATGTATTTATTTTATTTAAGAATTTAATAATCTTAAATGCATGAGATTCTTCAGTTGGAAGCCTTGAATACCTTAACTGGTGATATTATTCTGTTATTAAATGCAAATACTATGTCTTTCCCGACATGAATAATTTAAGTGACCGAAATTAATTTAAGTGACTTTAAGAAATTTAAGTGACCGAAAAAAGGAGGTATTTGTACAAATTGATTTATGAGAAAAGTTATATTACTATCCTTGAGATTACGATTAAAATGTCTGAAAATTTTCTTTCATGGTGGAAGTTGAGACTTAAGCTTATAAGGTGATGAAGTTCTTTAAATGTTTGATCGACATATCTTATAAGTAAGACAAGTAAAAGTTTGTATTATAACTTAATCGCATGCATACACTTTGTTGTTAGTTGAATCTAATTTATCAAAAATATTTGATACCTTTTTAATAAAAAAGATGTTTAATAGAAGACAAGCGCAGCAAATTATATATTTCATGACAAAATATTATTGCTTTTAAAGTAAAATATTCCATTAAGATATAAATATGTATTGTTAAAAATGCATACATTTCAATGTATAGACCCATAAATATGTTATATATTCATAAATACTTATTTTATTTTATACTAAATTATGAAATCACAAATTTAAATAAAAATAGAGTCAACGGATAAAATTTGTCCATCTGCTTTTTTGTCATATGATCCACAAAGCATTTTATTTATTTTCTCCATAATTTATTTTCCTTCATAGCGTCTTAAGAAACGAAAGTTTTCTGAGCAGTTCTGATATTGATTGAAATTTGAGGGGTATAAGCATATATAACATATTTAAATTGGATTACTTTAAAGCCGTTAAAGATTACGCCTCAAAGATATAATAAAAGCAAATTGATTAAGTTTTTTTTTCGTATGTTTGTGTTACGCAATTTTCGAAATGCTCTCTTATAAATACAATACATAGATGCCGAAGACTATAAGAAATATTATTATATTTCTGAATATAAGTAAGAAATTAAAATTTTAAATTCCACAACACATCCCATGTTAGATTTCTTATCAATTTATGAGAGTATTTTAAAACAGAACATTTTAGAATATACTCAAAATGTCTTATAATTACGAAATACATTAAAGAATAAAACGTTTGGTAAAAATTGTTTCTCCAGAGCTTGCTGTCTTAAATAGTTATGTGTTTTCTGCCTTAAAGTCGAAGAATCAAATATGCTCCTCAATAATGTGTAATTTTTATCGTTTGTTATAGCCGGAAACAAAACTTATTTTCTAAAAGGTCTAATCAGGATTTCAGTTTCACTTCAATGTATATTAAATTGTATTTTCATGTAATGCCCCTAAGAATTTGAAGAGTAAAACATTTTTTTTCTTCTTGGGGCTTGAAAAAATGTATTTAAAAAAATGTCAGTATAATTTTCAAAATTTTCATCATTAATCTCAGTATGTACAGAACGAATTAGACTTTTGAGTAAAAAAAATATTTCTTACTGATGAACCGTAGAGCAAATCGAAGAAACATTTTCAAAGATTCTTCTTGTACAAACCCCCCAAAATATATATACATTTTATTAATATTCATCATTATTTAATCAGGGGATAAGCACACATAGGTTGTAGAAATCCACGACCAAACGTTGTTTGTTGTTTTGTCACGAAAAAGAAACCAACTTTCACTAAGTAAAGTTTAAAATAGTGTCACTATTTTAGGTGCCTTTTTTGATAATCTGAAGAGAACTGTTTATAATTCCTTTGAATTTCTCAATGCTGGCTGTTATTTCATTGAAATTAAATTAAAACGATTCATTTAATTTAAATTAAAATGATTAAAATATGAAATAAAACGCTGAAGACTATAAAAACAATCACCATTCATTTACTGTAATCTTTACGGAAATAAAACTTAAAGAAGACGACACTAAAGAAATGATTTCTAATTTTAAAGGTATAAGAAAACTGCCTGAAATAAAGAGAAATTCTCACTTTATGTAAGGATTTCCTCCCAAAAATGGGACATTTTATTTATTCTAGACATATTCAAAAGTATTTGTGAGTGTCTGAGAAAAAAAATTTGATTTCCTCATATCTCGAAAAGATTGATAAAAATTAGTGAATGGTACTAATACGAGGAGATGTCGCACAATTTTAAAGATAACTATCAAATTATTGAGATAATTCGATAATTTTTTGCGTATAATCATTGAATCTTATGTACATAATATTGTAAATTACAGCTATTAATATTAATTTGATTAGTTTCAAGAATACGTAAATTGATTTATACCATAGTATCGTAAGTTTCAATTAATACTAAAAATGAAGATACAAAATAAATTTTAAACTGTTATTCTTAAATTGTTTCTCAACTTATTCACTATTTAGTGTTATAGATTTTTTCCCCCTTTCTCACTTTTTGAAGGTCGTCATTGGAGAATTCAGCAGATTAAAATATACCTTCTCCATAAAGCGGTCTATTTTAATCAACGGCTTCCTGAATCCTAACAAATCAATATTAATAGCGATAATTTACAATTTTATACATTTATTAAAATTACATTTTTTATTAAGTATCAATTAATATGCAGAGTGACTTTTATTTAGATATCTCAGTTATTCCTTAGTAATTAATTTTTTTTCAATACTCCATCTTATCACTAAAATAAAAAAAAAAACGCTTTTTCAGTAGTTTTTGATTGACATTTATTCGATTACTGTGATCATAAATACTCTTTGCGAGATACCTTTAAATTAAACTGTAGAAGGAGATGATTTGAGTTTTTCACCCAAATATTTTTACACAATTATTTTTCGTTCACAGACCAAAATCCAGAATAAAAATAAACATCGGTTTGTTTTACCTTATCGGTAATTGCATTTAATCATAAACTCAATTAAATGCAATTACCATGCATTTAATTGAGTTTATGATGTCAACTAAATTTTCGGCACTTAACTGATAAGATGGACAACATTTGCAAAGCATTCCCCTCCCCCCCCCAAAAAAAAAAATCTAACTTTTAAAGATTTTCTTTACACAATTGTTAGATAAAAACAGAATACTATTTTTTGTGTGTTTTTAATAACATTATCAAGTTGCTTAATCAACAGAAAATGAATTAAAGTTAATAAGTTTTTGGGTTTTTCTCTGCTTATGTTCACTAATAACTTTGTAAAGAGAAATAAAATACTTATTTTTTGACATAGGGTAGTTTTAGCTTAACACGCTTCATACATATATTTTATTTGCTGAAGAACCACACTCGCGAGCTATAGTATCACCGCAACTGATATAAATTTAATTTTACATTCATATGTAATTAAACAAATTGGGGAGTAATATCAATATTGAAAAATTAAAACAATAAATAAAAAATCATTATTATACCAATTAGAAGAAAATTAAATATAAAACATATATATAAAAATGAATAAAAATAAATATTCATGATGAACTACATAAGAAAAACTTTATATACCATAGAAATTCCAAAAGATAGTAAATTAAATGAAAAAACAAGTCTAAACAACAACAATTATCAAAAAAGATAATATTGAATAATTGTAAAAAAAAATAATTAAAGAATGGATTATTATATTTAAGGGATTATAATATATATTAATGTTCCAAAAACTTTTTACTGTTTCGCTGGGTTATTCTAAAATAATTTGCCAAACCGTATTTATCTATCTATCTATTAGTGTGTGTGTGTTACAATGTATATTTTCAAAAACTTTTATAATTATTTGAATTTCTTTATTTACTTATTATATGTTCTAGTAAATTGCTCGTAAGAAAACACAAGTGTTATATTCAAGATTTTAGCATATTGTGGATAAAATGCCCACTTTTCTTCTTCAGAAAAAATCGTAGATCACTTATTTTTACATATTAACTCATTCGTAAGTAAAACACTAATATAAGTAAATGTCTCTTTACGTTAAAGCAATATTTATTATTTTCTTGCATTTACATTAAAGCAATATTTATTATTTTCTTGCACATTTTATAAGGAATACCAGTTTAAATTTAACTTCTAATGAATTTTGTAAAGAATTTAGAGTTAACTACAACCCCTACAATGAATCTAATTAAATAGTGATAATTAACTGTACTGAAAGATATTCACACAATCAATATCTGTTGTTTTTCTAATTTTGCTACAAGCCCTTCCTTGCAAACATTACAACCTATTTGTTTAAATATGTGGGAAACAAATAATTAGTTAAATTCCTTACCCAATACAGGAAAAAAAATAGAATATTTTTCTTAATTAAATGGTGGAATTTATCTAGTAATTAATGAAGTGAATTACGAAAGAGTGTTTTTTTTTTCACTTCAGTATTTGTAGAAAAAAAAAATTAAAAAAATTAAGTTTTGTAGAGCATTAGAATAATATGCAAGAAAATGTAAATATACTGATTGATTTTTTGGGAGGCGGGTAGGCAGCTATTAGAGTTTTTCAATTCTCATATTTTGTATTCTTGTCAGCTTGTTATTTTTCTACTATGCTGATTGGCTGTAGAACTTCCAAGAACCATGTGTGCATAGAATGAAGAATGCTTACTGATGATAGATTGAATGCCTCATTACGGGGGGGGGGAATAACATTAGATTTCCATTGCTAATAATCTATTAAAAATTATCTAGAGAATCTGAGAAGTAAAAATGACTTCGATACCGTATGGGTTATCTTCAAGCAACTAAGCAGTTCCATTTAATTCCATGTTTCAAACAAAAATAGATTTAAGTTTGAAAAAATATAAATTTTTCTCGTACAAAAAAAATTATTGAAGAGAAAGAAGGAACAAACATTTTTCATTCAGTTATTATTATGAAGGAATAAAAATGAAAAGTTTAAATAAAACTACATAAATATTTTCAAAAATGTACCTTGTTTTCTTTGACAAAAGAAATGTACTCTAAGCTTGTAGTGCCTCGTTATTACTTTTTTCACTTTCCATTCTTATTCATCTTAAAAACAGTTGTGAAATAATTGTCCAAAGAATGAAATATCTAATAGTGATGACAGTCAAGTTCTTTTACTTAAACGTAATAATAATCTTAATTTAATCAGTATCCTATTCTGTCTGTGGATATACGTTACGAATAATTAAATAACAGGACTAGTCTTGAAAATTCGAGTAATTGAAAATTTTATACAAATACCTTTTTTAGTTCCCTTCAACATATTCCCCTTCCCTATCAATACATCGCTACATACGAGTTTTCACTCTTCGCAGCAGTGCTGCAGGTCATTAGGTGCCACATTCTTCAGTAAGCTTTTGCCTTCACCTTTTTTGCAATCAGAAAATGTGCTCCCTTCAATGCACTTTTCATTTTTGGAAACAGGTAGAAGTCGCATGGTGTGAGATCTGGTGAATACGGTGGATGCTCGAGTACAGTAATTCTTTTGTTTGCCATAAGTTGTTTCACGAAGAACTCATTGTGCGCCAGGGCGTTGTCTTGGTGCAAAAACTCAGTGCTGCTTTCATCAATTCTTGATGTCACTTGTCAACCAAAACATTCTTCCTCTTCAAAAACCTCCGGACCATCCAAAAATGATTTGAACCATTTAAGAATTTGACAGCGTGACATACAACTATCTCAAAATACCTACTTTAGCAATTTAAGACATTCAGTTTGGGTTTCTTAAAACGATTTCATGAGGAATTTGAAATTTATGCATTATTCGATTTTTTAAGCTTATAATCGCGGCACTTCGACACTACAATACAAACAAAGTTGAAACACGAACTGAACTAGATATAGGAAAATTTCACATAGATAAAATAAAATCACCATGTCTACAAACGACTGCAACATGAGTTATTCGTGAAATTTTCCTTTCACTAACATCAGGGGTTTCTGTCAGACTTAATATTTTTATGTCCAACTTCTTTCTAACCAAATGAAATATGGTTAAGCAAATTAGATAAACTTTAGGAAAAGAGGGAATCGATATAAACAAGCCGTATAAATGCATCAGAGAATTAAATTGAAGGGAGGAAAAAGTTATGTTAATAAGAGGAGTGCCTGCGTGAGATGCATGAGCGTTTTCTTGCATTTCTGCGTGATTTTTGAATCTAGAGCCCAACGCTGCTTATTTTTGACCTTTTGGGGAATTATTTGCATTGTATTCCTGTAAGCATATTCTTTGCTATGTTTTAGAAGCAGTTAGTACTCGCAGTAACTTATTAGAGAATAATAAACTTTAATTTGAAATATAATTGACTACTTTAATTATTTAATCTGTGCTTGATTGTAAATTGAAATCGTGATTTGCGATTTTAGTACCATTTAAGGTAACAGATGAGGTGGGTAATATGATTACGTCACAAATTAACTAACTTAGAATTAAATGTTTAATTTATTAAATATGCATCTCCTCACTTTTATTCATTATTCTTCAATAGATCTTGTCCAATCTAAATAATTCGTATTTATTTACTGGGAGAGTTTTTCAATTCAATCAAGCTCATTTAAAGTAATTTAAGTGTTTGTTGAAGGAAGAATTGTGATAGAGCCCATGTTATAAGTTTTTAAAATTATAAATCTTTCATAATTTTTGAAAAATGACTTTCTTTCTTAAATACATTTCTCGAAATTTCGAAATTAAAATATAATTTTTTAAGTATTGTTTTTCCCGATGTTATTCAAACGGATAATTTGAATACAATTCTAAAAAGCTCTTAACGCTTCTTCGAATTA
>BMAW01086819.1:690436-726195 GCA_019974015.1 Nephila pilipes
TACATTTCTCGAAATTTCGAAATTAAAATATAATTTTTTAAGTATTGTTTTTCCCGATGTTATTCAAACGGATAATTTGAATACAATTCTAAAAAGCTCTTAACGCTTCTTCGAATTAGGTCGAATTTTCATGGGAAAAAATAGAATTGTTATCGAGTGATTGTTTTATTCAAGTTCTTATATTGCAGAAAGAAACTGAGCATACATACGATTTTGAATTTTTCTTGTTTAACGGATTCCAATTGGCGCTTATGAATTTCGATATAGCGAATGTCAGAAGTTCAAATGCATATAAATTTCAATACAAGTAAACTAACTACTATTTGTTTTGTTTTACATAGAGATTAAATGATTTTTTTCAGAATGAAAAAATTCAACACCCGGTTGACGAAAGTATTAAAACTGTATTCGAAACCGTCGTTTTAAGTTTTAATTTAAAACTTGAAAACGATTATTAAAATTTAAAAATATTTAAAACTTACTTTTATTTTTAAAATTATTTAATTAAATTAATTTAAAAAAATTATTTAAACTTACATAAACTTATATTATAATTTATGAAATAATATTACAATTAGTTGTTTTGATAATTTTTAACAATTAAAAAAATATTTTGTTTAAAAGAGTTCATAATTAATAAAATTCACACACACATGAAATGGAACTTCTACCTAGATTACGAATGATATTCATAGATTCCTTATGGAAGTATTAGTTCTATTAATATTCTCAAATATAGGTCAAATATTTATTTTATTACAATAATATTTCAGAAAAAGAGTGAGAGAAGAGAGGGTCTGTTTCTTTTCTTTTCTAACCGCTCAAAACATTATATATACTTAAGAACGCTTTCAAGGTAAACTGTGAAAAGTATTTTAAATATTACCTGACAATTCAATAATGTAAATTAAAATCTATTAATCTCCAAATATATATCAACATTTATAAGAGTAACATTAATTTTTAATATGAAATTCATAAGTTGAAAAGAAACTTTTATGGAAAAAATAACAAAAAAAAAAAAAAGAATACAGTATATTACATTTGAAACAAATTTTTCATATAATTTTTCTTATAAAAATTATTATAATTATGTTCATGAAAATATTAGAAAACGTTTATTGATTCTTGGAAGAATATCTCAGAATCAAAGAAGGGAAATTAATTTTCGCATAAAGTTCGTGATTTAAAAAGTATTAGTCATTTAATTTTTTATCTTAGAATGTTACTTAATTGAGAGAAAAAATTATATTGAAATATTATCTTACATTCTATTATATTGCACATATGTCAAAGTGTTGTTCATACATATTTATCAGAACAACTAACAATATTAATTCCGCATATCCCTAGATATGTAATATCATATGAAATATGTTTGAAACTTTAGTAACTACCTCCAATTGTTCTATTGCTTTGTTAAAATGTTTTCATGAATTACATATTCACATTCTCTTAATTATATTTCCTATACATGGTGAAAAAGTCACAATGCAACACTGATCATTTTATGCAAATTAATTTCAAAAAAGATTTGGGGGAAAATAAAGCTTTAAATAAATTTCCTGAACAGAGACTTCAAATCATAGGACTATTTTCTTAAATTTAACAAATTGATTCCAATATACAAGATTAAAACTGATGAACTTGTAAGCAATTTCAAAAACGTTATTTGTATTTTTTAGAAATAGTTCAAATCATTTTATACGATTATCAACATTTAAGTATAAAGTTTTGAATATTGGTTTTTGTATCTGTAATGGAATTTTAGACGCTTACAATTATTCGAGAATTTTTCTTTCTTCATTGCAAATGTTCTTATTTTACCACTGAGATAACTCATCATTAACAAAGAGATAAAATATGTCTTGATTCAAAACAAAAAAAAATTCTTATCTTTACAGATTCTTTGAGTATCTTGGAATCTTTACGTCACCAAAACTTTTTAACTCTTCCATATATATCGTTAACACATTAAAAGTAATCCCTAAGTTCTCAAAATCTCTAGTTGTTGTTTGGTTGTGTTAGAGATATTAACGAACAATATTTCCGAGTTTACGTTGATGTTACGAGATTCAAGATGATGTACGAGATTCACAGTGTTTCTGAAAAGAATTTATGAGGTTACAAACCATAACAGTTTTGCAACTCGTAGAGAGAAGTCTTCTACAAGTTACCATCATAAAATTGCTATGTCATTTATTTAACGTTAAGTTTTCACTTTTATTTGCGATGATACATCTCAGCACTTGACTTTTGTAGTTCTAATGAGTTTGGAGTTAAATCGCATTCACTATTTCATATGAACTTCGAATCGGTACATCTTAATTTTTTTTTCTCTTCCTCGAATTCACCGTTATATGCTGAACAGATCATGGCATTTTGTTATCACCTCTTCCTGTTTTAAAAGTTTGCTGGCGAATTTTTGTTTTTTCTTAAGAAGAATGTTTCTTTCTTTTTTTTTTTTTGGTTTACTATTCTCGTTTTTCTCTTGGTTTTCTTAAGGTATTTCTTGGTTTTTTAAAACACGATTTTTAGTCAAAAAGTCGATGTTTTATTTTCGGTCTATTATTAAAGCCGGATTTCTTAGCTTTCTAGAACAGTTTCAATTTTGTTTCTATCTTACATAGAACTTGAGTTATAAGCATTTTAATAATAGTGTGTGTCAAATTTTAGAATTGGAAGTAGCATTCTGCTTCCGGAAAGGGAACTTTAATGCTAGTTTTTCGTTGATATTTTACGTAATATCGCCATCAAAATATCTTCCAACATGCAAGATGAATTTCCTAAGACCCAAAATGCAAATGATCATTTAATGGTGTAATATGATAAAGAGTACTAAAGGAAGTTTTTGTTTGTTTGAAAACTGTGAAATTGGGTGCATATGATGCAATTATACAATTTAACGAAGGACACTAAGGCTGCTTAAATGTCTTAAATAAGCTGAACATCGAAATTACGGGCTACTTCACTGTAAAGGGATACAAGAAGTTGGATTACAATCGAATCAGGGAATTGAAGCGTTATACAACACCTGTTAAATGTAAGCGTAGGAAAGTTTTAAAGGCCATCAGGAAGAAAAATATAACTTATTTAAGTAATACGGAGAGTGAAATTTACAAGTCAGGGGCCTTTTAATGTTAAGTGTTTATTTAATTAGGTACGTTTCTGGGTTAAAATGTATTTTCAGCTTTTTCTCAAAATCAATATTTTCATATTTTGCTTCAGCGCAAAACATTGTATTGAAGAAAGTTATGAATGTAATTTTATGAAACTTTCATGGAATACTCTATGAAAGTGAATTCAGGACCTGAACTTCTCCTATTGTTATAATGTGATTACTTTGCATTTTATTGATGATAAAATTCATAACTTATCACAAATTTGTACGGTTTTTCTGTATGTTAAATTACGACTTCCTATAAATATTTAATTTTCAGGGTTATAATTGTGATAGAAGCACAAATCCTAAATTACTCGTAGATTCAATTCATCAGAAAAAAATTTACAGAATTGAAATATCTCTATTTAAATTTCAGTTTTGGTGTTTTGCACAAGTACCATTTTACTGCTATTTTTATGTATTTTTCAAGCTGAAATATTAAAAGATTATTAATTTATGGAAATTTTACATTATATTTTAAGTTTTTATCGATATATTATAGTATAATGCATATAAAAAGCTATTTTTTTAAATTATTTAAGAAAATCCTTTTCGAAGGTAGGCGGATACCTTAATCAGTTTCTGAGAGATGTCAACTAGATATCAATTTGAGTTTAATTGAAAGAAATACATTTTGATTTGATCTTAAATTTTAAATTGCCTTTTAATTCGATTTAGTTTTTATCTTAAATTAATTTAACTTACGTTTATAATTTTCAATATGTCTTCAATTACGATTTGAATATGAATTTAATTGTGAAATTATACGTCTTTTTTTTTAACTTTATAAACTCAGTTTATTTAAATATTAGAATGTTATTTTTACATTGCATTATAAAAAAAATGTGTTTTTTGGAATTGATTGGTTTTAATTTATAAATCGTGCTATTTCCTTGAAGTGTCTTATTTTACTAAGCAATAATATTGTTTTACTGCTTTAATTACTGATATGACTTTCCTTCTGAATTATTTTGCGGCTATGACACTTCAACTTAATTTTTTGAAAGTTTATGCGTAATTTGTTTTTCTTCTCACTTTTGTTTTTTATTCAATTAATTTTATGTTCAGTGTCTATTTTTAAGGCAATTAGTGTTACTCCTTTTTAATTTGAATTTATCTGGCATCTCTCTTATTTACAGATATTTTCGATTAATTTTGCTATTTGATTCTGAATTTAATAAAAATTTCTGAAAAGATTCAGATTATCCTGTTCGCGAAACAAAATGATGGACACACAAATTAGTTTCAAATTATCGTGGTCAAGGCAGGAAATGATTCAAAACCCTCTTCTCTGAATTTAGATTATTATTTAAAACATAATAATAAAAATGAGATTTACAATTTACGCCGAATAGAGTGATCGTATATTGGTGAGAAGTGGCTCAGATTATGGATGAAAATTAAAGAACTAAAATTAAGAGCAACGACTCAAATGAAAAAATCTATCACTTGGTGCATCGTTAAATATATTGAAACAAGTAGAATTAAAGTTCACATAAACTCATTTTGACACACATGGAAGAAAATGACAAAGGTGTCCCAACCATTTAAATAATTATGTAGAAGAATGTGGGTGTTTCTTGTGTGACTCGCGAATGTGGCATGTCTATGTGTCTGTATGAGTGTGTATGGGAATGTCGAAAATCGAGGGTGAATGTGCCAAATTTTTGGTGAACTTCATTTTTAAGTGTGCCACTAGGATGGATGGAGCGCAACCACAAAGATGGAGGTAGTGCCGTTTCAACCTGAAATCGCGATTCACACGTTTGAATGTCAATCGATCAATGAACTTCCATGGTTCTTTCATGTTTGGAATCAAAATGTCAGGAACAGGAAAAATGGAATAGGCACGTATCAGTTGGATTCACTTCTTTTCAGGAATCAAGGAATGATGTAAACAACAGTGCTGCTAATTCTGCTGGTGATGTAATCTCTCCCTCCATTCCAAAATATGAAATTCTAAAATGCATTAAAGCAAAGTTCCATAACTGTTGACATGATCAAAGGAAAATTATAATAAATTGAATCATGTAAAACTAACCATTCCTCTTTCACTGGGATTCACTGTCATATAGAAGACAAGACGTCATTTTAACGCATCTACGAATTAGACATACTATACTTACTCATAAACAGGTCTTCAAATAAAATCCATCTATATATAATTATATAATTATTGTATTTGTTTGCTGACAAACAAACATAGATCGACTAGATTTTCCGCTTTAACTTTGTCCATTTTCGACATTCTAAGTCACACACATAAACTTTAATTGACTGAGTTCGGAAAAGTACTTAGCCATAGATTTTTCATATTTATATGTTATTGACTTTTGTCTACTAGTTTAATTTTGTAATAAACAGATTGTTATTCCATGCATTCTCCAAAATTAAAATTTTAAATTGTTTTACTAAATTAAATGGAAAGTTCTTCACCTTGTGCTTAGTACAGTACGTTCCGAATGACTAGATATTCCAAACAACTAACCCTCCTTTAAACGAAATGATTTTATAAGCAAATGTTTAAAATGCGATGAAATTTGCAATCTACTTTTGCTCAATTATAAGTCAGATATTTTCTTCGTGTGAAAAAAAAGAAATTTAAAACACAATAATTTAAAAGCATCAGAAACATAATTCAATTGTTTCCGATTTATTTGTTTTATATCAAAAGCATTTAATGAATGTTTAAGCAATGAATAATGATGAAACAATAAAACTCTGTT
Source organism: Nephila pilipes (assembly GCA_019974015.1). Lineage (NCBI taxonomy): Eukaryota > Metazoa > Arthropoda > Arachnida > Araneae > Nephilidae > Nephila > Nephila pilipes. The sequence continues at coordinate 696,326 of BMAW01086819.1, forward strand.
CACTTTTACGAACAGGCCTAAATTTTATTACTAACTTCTCATTTATGGACATTTCTGGATAATCACTGTTTATTTTCATACTCAAGACATCGTTCAGTTTACTTTTCTGTAATTTATAATCACTTTTTAATAAATGTTGTAATTGCATGTTCTTTTTTCCTGTAAAACACTTAATTTCAAATAGGATTAAATGCAATCAGAATTGTTTAAATAAAATTATAAAAATGTATTTTATTAAGAAAAAAGAATGAAGAATTAAATTTACTCCTAGACTTAACAGACTGAAAAATAAAAGTAATTCTTCGGTTAAATAATTTTTAAATCTAAACAAATCATGAAACATGCTACGTAAACAAAGCGTAATAATGAAGCTCTCGTGAGCGTGAAACATTTAGATGAAAATGTATGATCGAAATCATTTTCTATAAACTTTAAATTATTTTTTATTATAGTTACTGATAATAATGCTCAGTTAAACTTAAATTTTGAATCTCTTTATTTAATACTACAACAAAAACTTTCCTAAGATACCACTTTACTTACTTACCAAAGAAATTCAATTTGATAAATTGCAAAAACTTCAAATGTATTTTTACTTGAAACAATAGTAAAAAAAAAATTGCTTTCTTGAAAGTATGGATTTACTCAAAATAACCTTACAATGGTTGTAAAAACATTGCAAAAAATTTCACAACTCTATTTTGATTAATCCACCATCCAAATGTAATAACTAGAAAATTTTAGTTTTAGAAATTTTACACCAAATATATAGATAAAAAACAGATTAACAATTATTTTCAAATGTTTTCAACTCTGTCGTGTTTCCCAAAAGCAAAGCAATTCCGAAGCATCAGTCGGCTGGAAATGTCTCTAATCGTTAGCTAATTTGCGATTGTTTTCATCCTTTTTATGTGCTATTCAAACATTCGTGTGCAAATCTTAGCGGCAAAAGTCAACGAAAAGAAAATCTCAGCTTCATAAATGAGATTTAATTCGAATTGCACAAACAGTTCTTAGAAATGTCTTAAAGAATAGTCAAATAGCCTCAAATTAACGAAACTGACTGAAATACTAAACTTCACGCACGAATACTTTAAGAGTAATTCGAAAATACAATTCTTTTATAAGTAAGAATATTTGTTTTATGTTTATGTAAATGCTAAGAATTCCTTTCGAAACATAATAAGAAAGTATGCAGCATTGTTTAGCATGTTAATTATGAAATAACGCTATATTTCGTGACTCACGCTTATTTTTAAGACTTCTGAAAGTTCATTTGGAAGCTCGTGGTGATCTGCTAAACAAAGCGAAGTATTTTTAAATCTATTAATATGTAATAACATCTTATTAATTAACGTCTCAAAAATTGTGGGATAATTATTTCTTTTCTTTTTAAAAATAATCTTATGCATTGCATATACATATCCGTTCTATAAAAAGGTTCAAAGAAATAACAGTTGCCATTACTACTTCAGGAAATTCTGGCATGATTTAAGTATTGATACGTAGTAGTATTTTGTGTGAATATAATAGAATACCACTTTCTGCAGTTCCATTGTCAGGAATTTTAAGTGATAAATTTCTTAGAAGCATCAAATAATTCTACAGCAGCAGAATTATTAAAATATATTTTGCCCCTTCAATTTGTTGAGTTAATTTATTCAGTTTACTTTTATACCTTCATCTATAAATAAATAATTCTTTTTTTTTGTAGCGTTTTATTTAATTTAGTCAAGAATATTTTTTCATAAAAAGAAATTCTAAGTCCTGCAATGTTTTTATTTATACTTTAGTATATATGAAGCTAGGCATGAAAAAATAAATTAGAATGTTCCTTTTTTATTTTTAGTTTTGTCATCTTAATCTTGTTTATAAGTGTTGAGTTTCTTTTTCGTTACTTTTAATTTTGATTTGCTATTTCTGAATTAATTTTCTCTTTTTCACCTAAGCTTAGTAATTTCATGTTTAGACTACTTCTTTAGTTTAACTTGCTTAACTATTTTTGATATATATATATATATATATATATATATATATATATATATATATATATATATAAGCAAACTGAAAACTCACAAAAACAACACTAAATCAATTTTACTACACAAATTTGCTCCACAACATATAACACAATCTAAGGATATCCAACACTAAATCAATTTTACTAATAAAAAACACCCAAATGTTTAAGAAAATCATTAAGACACGTTAATAATTTTAAAAATCAAATAAAAATATTCGTAACATATTAAACAATCTAAAATTAATTTACAATCTAAAAATTGAAAAGTCAGATGCAACTGTGTCCATTTTCCTCCATAACTAAATCAGAAGAGAGATAATCTTTCCCTCTCTGAGAAGTTAATTAAGATATATATATATATATATAAATATAGAGAGAGAGAGAGATATAAGAGAGAGAGATATATATATATATATATATATATATATATATATATATATATATATATATATATATAGAAAGAGTATATATATATATATATATGAGTTATATATATATATATATATATATATATATATATCATAGTCAAATTGAAGATGCCACATCTATTCAATATTCTGCGAAACATACAACATGACATAGGAGTTTGAATCTCCCAGATTTAACAAATGGATTTCGTGGAGCTGCTCATGATGTATCCTTCGTTTCTCCATGTCCGGATTTCGGAAAAGAGTTCTTCATCTTTCGTCACAACTGTGCCCCAAACTTGAATGGAAGGAAGGGGGAAAACAAATGTTGACTTGCTTCCAATCGTCTCTATTGTTGTAATGATAGCAGTTTATGTAGAATACCTCGGCAGTGCCTATGCACCAAATCGAGTTCACATAAATGTCGATGGATGGCGGCGCATAGGTAGGATCCAAGATCTTCTGCAAATGCTCAGGTGCTGTGGTATGGCTGTTATTCGATGACCTCGAGTAGATGTTCGTTACCCACAACAGACGATCACTCGTTCGTGGTTTGTCTTCGAGGCTGGTGAAACTAATACTCGTTTTTCCCTGTACGCTGGTTTATACCCTCCACATGATTGATTCTTTAACTGAACTTTTGTTCACCCTCTTTTTCTACAGAATACACAAAATAACATGAATCATACTTTTTCGTCTGCCATTGATAGTGAGTAGCGACATAGATGCGAGCGTTCATCTGTTTCTGTTACATCTGAAATTGTTTCTGATTATTAAATCGCTAATCTATTACTTGGATTGCTCACAGGATATTTATAAGATCACAAATACAAAACAAACAATTTGAAACATAACTAAAAAGAGTTCCCTTATATTATAGATTGGCTCTATATTTCAATATTATGTTCGCGAATAAATATTTGCACATTGAGTTTCTATATGACCTTCCTAATGTCTTTGATAACAATTTTAAGCGTCATCCACCTTATGCTTTATATTATATTTTTATATTAACAATAAAAACTTTCCATTCAACATAAAAAAGCCGATTTGAAATACTACAATTTTTGCAGTCCTAATGTAAGTATTTATTATATCCAAATATTAACTTTTAAATAAAATAGCAATTAAAAAACACCTTACGCGTATAAAGAAATTCAGAAGGTATTCTTTTTTTTTCTCTCATCTGAAAATTAAAAAAAAAATCAAAAAAGTAATATTAGGATAAATATCTAATTCATATTTCTTCTAAAATTCTTATTTTGCAAAAACAATTTATCTTAGCATTTTATTTTCCTTGTTCTCCGTATCAACTTGAGATATACCTACCAATCGTAATTAAAGTACCTTAACGGCTACCTTAATGTTCTTTATATTGATCCGTATGCGGGCCAGTTTACATTGGATACCTTGCTTGAATCGTTCATTTTTACGTGAATTAAATATCTGATAGATGTTCGCAGTTACGAATAAGTGTATGTCAATCGCGATAATAACCATGTACTGCAATATGTTAGAAATTATTTCTAAATTCGTTTTTTTATTATTATTTTAAATATTAATTTGCTTCAGGTTGTATATATATATATATATATATATATATATATATATATATATATATATTCAAGAAGCTTTTGTTTCTATTGAAATTATAAGTGTAAGCTATCGGTATATGATTTTTCCCTTTCATTTTTCGGAAAAAATATTTAAATAATATATTATCTAACTATACACATTTTTGTAAGCTTTTTCTGAATTTGAAATAAAGAATTTAGTACTTTTTTCACTTTTTATTCATATTTGCTACAGTAATACGTAAATGATCAAGAAATTTTATTCTAAATACATTCCATTTTCACCATTTATTTTTAAATTAAATGTTATGTGCTTGTATAAGAATGGTATAAGTATGGGAGTAAGAAAATATTTTTGAAAATTTCAGCAACTTTGCTTATTATACAAAACAGGTAAGAATTATTTTAACTCATAAAAATAAATATATATGTTCACTTTTAAACTTATTTTGAAATAATCATTTACTAAATAATTAAAAGGGGGAATGCATAGATGAATATTTATTTTCTCATTAAAGTTGATACTAGATATAATCATATGTTACATAAATTTATTAGAATGTATACTTATATTCTTAGAAAATCGATTATTCTCATAACTTCTTATTTGTCTCTAAAAATTAAAACAATTGTGGTATAGTTTAAACCTCAATTTATAAGAGTTTATGTATAGTTATTCAATATGATTCATCCAATTTCCAAATTATATATTATCAATCATAAATGACACAGAATTAGTAATACAGGAATTCTGAGGGAGAATAAAGAAGTTTTTTTTAGATTTGTTCGGTATAACTTATTTTAATTATGCATATAATGTCATTTTAATATGTAAATTCCTGGCAAACACCTTGTAAAGTGCCAGTGGTAATTTTTTTTTCAATTGCAGAAATTCGTTGATTAAGTTCACATAAATTTGTGGGTAATGGTAGTGCATACACTTTATCCTTTACAAATTTCCAAAGGAAGAAATCGAGAAGGGCCTTATGAGGTGACATATGTGGCTAGCTGTGTAACTGAAGTAATCTGGTCCACTGCTATCGATTTAACAGCGATCTAGTTCCGTGAAAGCTTCAACAACAGCTTTTTTGAAATAGCTTCAAGAAGAAGACGCGAGGGCCATCTATTTTTAACAATATAAATGTTCCACTTTGTATTCATATAGTTTATTCTCGGAAATATAGAATTTCAAAATCGGAGGAATCATTTTGAAAAATAATGTACTTTGAGAGTTCTTTCAAAAAAGTTACTGTTATTTAACTTTTTTGCAATGTCAAATGTATGAAATTTATCCAATAATTAATGTATTTACAGACAAATTTTCCACGGCAATTTTGTATAAGAATTTACTAATTACTCATAATGTAAATAAAAATAAAAATAAAAACAACTTATATTAAAATGTTACATCAAGTCTGATACAATTTAATAATTTAAAATACAAGAGACTCTAGTTTTTGTCTTTTAAATTATACTCCATTTTATAAATTTTGTTGCATCTATATTCTTATTTCGAAAAATGTAAGCTTTTATTCATATAATAAGTAGTATTCCATAGCGATATATATATAAGAAGTGTTAAAACAAAGTCATGAATCAAAAAATTCTTTTTTAATTTATCAATGCATGGCTTATGCTAATCTCTGTGAATTATTTCTTTTGGCCGTTTGTTATTGTGCTCTGTTTAAAAATAGCATAATCGCTTAAATAAATCGATGTGTTTCTGGTCAGTTTAGAATTTCAGTAATTTCAAAAAGATGTTTGGGTAAAATAATTGGAACTGTTACACTTAAAATAGATCTGAACTATTGCAACATCACATGGATATACGATTTAAGAAATATGGGGCCGGCTCAGGTGTCTTTCGCATCATCTAATGTGCTCTTAAAATAATGCGGCTCTGCTCCAATGCCCAACTTTGCACAAGTCTAAAGCATCATTACTTGAATTGAATAGGTACAATATTCTAAGATAATTTAACACTTGAAAAATATTCCTTTTGACAATAAAATAATATGAAAAATTGCAGTAAAATAAAAAAAAAATACTTTATTCTGCGAAATATTAATTCATTAGAAGAGTCGCTTTTCATGGTAAAAGTTTCTTGACACTCCAAATAAATTTGATTTTTAGTTTAATTAAGGTTATTTAATATCCAGTGATTCACATCAGTAAGACTTATGTACATCGTGTTATGATATTCGTTAAAATGATAAGAGAAAAATAACTATCGTCGTTGATTATGCTTTGAATATAAGACATTTATGTTTCGATCCCCTATTTGCTACAACCATCACGAAATATTTCTTCGAATAAATAAAGTCAGACAAGACGATAATATCGATATTACGAGTTCTCAATGATTTGGAACAACCCTGGTTTTTATTTCGTTAACTATTACAAGTCACATTAGTTTGTTCATGTACAGAAATGATTATAAGGGATTATTCCCACACTGCATTCCATTTAATGTATCAAGTCTTAACCTTTGAAGACTCTTCTTTTAATGTATACTACTTTCATATAAGTTAATATAACTTGAGATATAAAGATAAAAAAATTTAAATGTTTTTCAAAAATAAATTAGCACTTGTTAATTACCTATCAATGGAATTTTGTAACTGATAAGTTTTGGAACATCGATATATCATCAAAAGTTCTGATATTTTTTTTTCTTTATGTGAAGAGTAAATTTTTTAAAATAATATTTTATTCAAAATAATTAAAAAAAATTTGATATTATTTAACAAATAAGTAGTTTAATAAACACGATGTTTTGTAATGAATATATTCAAATTCTGTTATTCTCTATAACTAATACGTTATTAAATTTTTGATTACAATTTCCTATTTACGATTATGCCACAAATATATTTTCATAATGTACCATACAATTTCATCAAATTTTCTCTCTCAGTTCAATTAGTTTAATAAACATTTTTATGGTTTCTTTTTATTACATCAAAATGTATTTTTCAGTAAAAATTTTGTATTATTTAATCTGTTCTCTTAGAACAATGAATTTGAATTCAGTTAACGCTTCAATAAATAGCCTACATTCGACAACAATCTCTTAAGAAAAAAATTATCTAAAATCTTTTGGGACTTGATTCTTTATCATTGAATTTTTATTTGAAATCATAAATCTATACTCTGTACTTTTAAGCATAATATACGATAATCTCTCTTTTTTCTCCCCATTTAATTCTTCAGAAATAACATGCATGTGGTGTCAGTTAAGGAATTTTTCATATTCATTTGGCCTACAATTCCATAATCTCTGCAGTTCTATATTTTTTACAGTAGTTAAATTTTTTTTTTAATTTTTAATATAATATGAAAATGCTTTTCTATTACAATATTTAAAAAGAAATAAAGATAAATGTTTTTTTTAAATATTAAACAAATTCATTTTATTAAAAAAATTACTTAAATATAATATAGTACAGCATTCTGTATTATAATCCTTATAAGCATATACTTTGACATCAAATTTATTAGAACAAATATATACTAATATCTTTAATAGTATGGAAGCCATGAATATCAAGAATCTTATTACCTTTAAAAACCCCAATACAATTCCAACTGCTTTTCTCTCAGAACAAAACAACAACAAAAAATATTCAAGTCATTTAGCATTAAAATTCTTTTCTTATATTGCAATTCGAAAATTCTTTCTTCGATGGTTTCTGGATCACTAGTTCCTCTCTTAATATGAGTACTTTTAAAAATACAATAAATATATTGTTATTACAATAAAAACATTCTTTATTATTATTTAGATTATTGAAATGCGTAATATTTCAATCAAAATAAACAACATTTAGAGATCATAAGGCAAACATTATCGAATTAATCATTATAAGATTTATCACTCTATAATCTATTCTTATATATTGGGAACAATTTTAATTATATGTAATCAAATATTTTAAAAGTCATGGTGTTAAAAAGGACCTATTTAGTGTTATACGAATTATTTCCATGAAAGTTTATTGAATCAAATCCATGAACTGATATGCTCTAAATAATATTATTATGTCTTTGAAACTTATACATTTATAATGACGAATTCTATAGTTTATCAAATAAATATAATTAAATGTTTTGTAAGACGAATATTCAGTCATTCTCAAACTATTCATCATCCATTATAAGGCATATTTTATAACTTCTAAAACCATACGAACAAAATACAAATTTTCAACTCCCTAAATTTTCAGAGATTCTATATTAAATATCTTGAACAATATTTTGATTATGAAAATAATTATTCATATATTTATTCAACAGTTTCCTTTCATTGAAATCAAAATGTTCTCAATGTATTCCTTTCTCAATTATTTATCCATGGATATTTTAAGACATAACAACAAGAAGGAAAATTCTTCTATTTATTTATAACTTTTTTTAAACACGAACACTTATGTCTACTTCACCATTACTTCTCATGGTATATCATTCGTATCTTATATTAACACGTCAAAATCAAATCGAAATCAAAGGTCGCATGTCAATAAGTATCTAAATCTTATAAATTAATTCTTAATATAAACTAATGATAAAAGAAATATACGCATAACAACCTATTGCATTGCCGAGCAATGACACTCAATAAAACCAATTTGCCACACACACAGTCTCAGTTTTATGAATTAATCTTACAATTATAATGATTTAAATTTCTATAAGGTATTTAAAATATTTTATAAAAATCATCAACTTGTATATATATAACAATATATATATAATTTGGTGTGTATATATGCAATTAGACACAAACACTGTATTTAAAAAAAATTAAAACATAAGAAAAATTTGCAAAGAATCATTATTATTATACTCTTGAAAAAGGCAAAATACACAAATATCCATAAAAAGGTTTAGATAAAATAATGTAAACAAAAAAAAAATGTTTACAGATAAATATCGAAATTTAACCATCAAAGAAAAACATCGCATAATATTTTTTATCCTGTTAATATCAATAGGCACACAAAAATAACTTGATTGTTTCCTTTCTATTAGATGTTTTTCTACTCTCTAAAGTTGTGCTAAAAGCAGTAATTGCTTAAATATCGCCATAAAACTGAGATCAGTAATTTTTATTTACATAAATTTGAAAATATTTTAATCTCTATTATCCAAATAGAATCATCAAACTCTAAAAAAAATGAAGTGGAGACAAGTATTATATAGCGTTTTACAATTGTGTTTAGCCTTATGGTTTGAGTGCTAAGTACTTTAAGTAAGTAAGCTTACGAAAAGGAAAGATAATACAGATTTTTTAAATTTTTTTTACAAAAATTTTAAAAACAATACAAAGAAATAGGTAAAAGAAATTAAGAAGCACAGATGTAAAAGAAGTAGCCTAGATGACACAGAAATTATTAAAATGATTTAAATATTAAGTATACATACACACACACACACATATATATATACATATGTATACATATATATATATATATGTATACATATGTATATATATATGTGTGTGTGTGTGTGTGTGTGTGTGTGTACAAAAGATACTTTTTTTCTGGAAATAGTTAAAATAGTGGTATTATGATAGGAATAGTATAAAATGTTGATACTTTTAAATAATTTTGAAGCAAGTCAAATGTATTGTAATGTACTGTCTTTCAATAGCAGTAATTTCAAGACATTACATATTTGTCAAAAGATCGATTTAGTTTCTTTAGTCTTACTAACTCACTCTTCCAATGCAATTACTTTTACTCTACGTATTATGCCGAAATCTTATAATAATTAGAGTATTGAGAAAAATGCATGACACTGATGTCTTTTGACGTGAATTTATGTGATAAAGTGAATGATGATTCTTCTCAGATTAATTTTATACCGTATCGATAAAACCGAAAATTTTTCATTACTTTAAACAGTAACTTTCTTAATATTTTAATAATTTGAACTTATAATATTCCTATCAATTATTGAGATTAGTTATTACAATTTACTTGCTGTTCAAAATTAATATTCTATAAATATCGAATATTAATTTTACCGTGGTCTATGTTATTACTATATATGTACAGGAAGAATGCAGATAGCATTATTTAAAGTAATGGTTTTAAATCCAGAAAATTTGAATGATTAATAAATAAAGTGAAATGAATTAAAATATATTTTCAAGTTCATAACAAGCTCCTAATCTGATTACTCACTTAAAGAGGATATTAAGATTTATTTATAGCATAAACTCACTAATGTTGAAACAATATTTTTATGATCCGAATGAGTTTTCAGATCATTTATTATTTTGAAGAATATTTGAGAATTTTGTTTTCATTTGCATTAAATTTATCTGAGTAAATCTGGTACTTAATAATTAAGAGAAGATTAACTTATTTCCAAGTAATAATTTTTGTTTTCATGGTTTTCAAAATCGAAACAGGAAAACTCATAATACAGAATTCTTAAAAATATAACACTTTTAATAATAAATCTGCACTTCTATTTTTACACAGCGACTCTTCCAAATCCTTTTTAAAGTTTAAATTACTTTAAAAATTCTTTTAAGAAAACTGCGAAGGTCTTAAAAAGGATAATAAAATTTCTATAACATTTACAATAGAATTTGGAAGACAAAATCTATTTAGTGACTGATATCTAATATGAGATCAAAAGAACATAATGAAAAATAGCGAAAATTGCGTAATATTTAGTAGATTTTATATTTTATCATTATAAATAACCATTTGTAAAAAAATTTTGTTAAGATCTTAAGGGTGAAAAAAATATTTAAATTTAAATGTTTTAATATGAATACAAAGTTAAATGTATATTATTTTGTGATTTCTTTATTTTAATATTTTAAACAAAATATGATGTTTAACAAGTTTTTTTAAGAATTCCAATACTAATTGAAACCCAAAAAGTGTTTTTCTTTTTTTTTTGCTAAACATAATTAAAATGGTTTATAAATAAATATTTCCCAGATTTTCTCTAGTACAGAATTATTCACTCATAAATAAATCAGAAAAGCTCTTTAAAAAGCGAGATTTTCTATAAATATTTTATCTCTTTTTTTATTTTTCTCTTTATAGAATTTTTCAGTTTCGTTCCCTTTTGTTATTTAAATTATTTTGTAATGCCCATTCACTTAAGTTCATTTTAAATTGACTAGTTAGCATTTCTTTCAATTTTCGTTGAATCAAAGCATTATAAAATTGTTAATACAGATTTTGAAATTCTAATATAGTGTTGTTTCACATAACATAGATTTAATAATCCATTAAACGTCAATGATTTCGAAAAATCAAATCATTCGAATTGAATATATGCTTATAACATGAGAAATATAAACTGATGAGATATTTTTCAATATTTTAAGCTTAACTTTTTTGCTCGTTTTCATTTTTTAACATTAACATTAAATAGAATCGCGCTTCTTGGAATATTTACACGTTTTTCCATATTTATGAAAGTGTTGTACCATATAAGTGAAAGGTTCATTTATTTTACGGGCATTAGATTAATCACCAAACATCATTTGTAGTATCATTCAGTTGTTGTTCTAAAATTTCCAGCTTCTTAGAAAATGTGATAGGTTTTCAAAACTATTGCACAATAATTTCCTTTCTTATATTTTTAATGCTCGTTAGAACCATTTTCCATGTATATTAGACTGCAGTAGCCTAGTGGTCCTGGTCGAGAGTTCGTGATGGTGTTATAGCCTTCCATTTGTGATTTCTAGTCCTGGTGCTCCTAGAGACCCGCTGCTTAGCGGCTGATGCATGTTAAATTTGTATTCCATATCTTCTCATGGCGTGGTGTGTGAGAGAGCAGTCTTAGCTCAGTCGATTGGTCGAAATTCAAAATTATCAGGACCGTCGCCAATAGTCCTTTTAAGTGAAAATTTCAATACATTTTAAAAATCATGTATGCTATCTGTTCATATGTTTACTACTGAAAAAACTAAAAACAAAAAAGTCTACGAGTGAAAACGATTCAACTCCGTATTATAATGAGTTAAAAACAAGTAGTATATTTTATTTTTCAGCTTGATAGGATATAAGAAATCATCAATTAAAAGCATTTTCTAAAATAATGTATATAAGATCATTCAAAACTCTAATTAATTTCTCGCGTCGTAAGTATTTATCCGAAAAAGGCGAATATTAATAATTTTTCATTTTTTCAATATTTTTACGAAAATAAATGAAAAATTCTCTCCAGTTTTGGCTACGACATACCAGAAAATTCTTTGTATTATGTAAATCAAGCTAAATATTATCAAACGCATAACATTCAAATACAATTCAAATTTCTAGTATGACCTTGATTAATGTTTTAGTATTCAATATTTATTTTTTTGGTTTTGGATGTTTTCAATAGTTGGGGGACATATCTGCAATTCTCTCACGCTGAAACCATTCCCATTTTGAGATAAATAGTAGGATGTTAAGTCCATTTGAATTTGGTATAAATGAAAAGAGATGCTGCAAGAAAAAAAATTAAGCAACTAAGGAAATAATCCTACATCATCCACTTCAGATTTTCAAGTGGACTGAACAAGTCCAGTTTTGATAGTTAAATTAATAGATCTGTCTACTTTTTAAATGTAATGCTGTAAAAATGTAGATTGGTCATTAAAATTAAGTTAATTTGAAGAATTGGACTACACCTTGCGGAGTCAATTCTTAAAGTTTTGTTATATATCCTTCGTCGATCATCAATTGTATTGTTGTATATACTTTTGATCGCAACTTTAAAAAAATTAATCGCTACTTTGTATAACCTGGTTGGTAACTATGATTTCATTGTTGAAAGAGTGCAATTTTGAATTTAATCAATTCTTAAGTATCGTAGGTTGGATTTGGAAAGGTGGAAAGCATTCATTTGTACAGTCCGTCTTCTGAATTATTAGATTTTTTGGTGGCGTATATGTGTGATTTTTTTTCAATTTCTTGAAGGCACGTATGTGTCCTTTAAATGATTTGAATGCGGGAGCAATATTAATTGATACAGTGTATTTGTCATTGATCCTTAAATTTCACTAACCTTTTGTTTTGCTTTTTCACAAAGAATTGTTTTCAGACGAGTATCATGAATATTTTTCTTCTTCTTCGTAAATAAAACGATGATTTATATTATATTCAAAATTATAAAAATAGAGTTCCATTACAGTATTAAATTATCTTTTGATCAACTACTATTGAAATATTTTATTCAGCATTGTTTCGTCTATATATTAAATCTGAATAATAAAATAATAACTTTGTATTACAATTTTTAGGATAGAATAGACATTTCCTATTTCCAAACATAAACTACTGCAAAAGATATACTTTCAATGAAGTTTATAGCAAAGTAGTATTTATATACATTTCTTGCCTATAATCTCATTCATTGTTTCCTTATAAATGAGAGTTTCTAAGGTGTATTGTTTGTTGAAGTTACACGTACATTTTCTTTAATAATGTTGTCTAAAGATTTTTTTAAAAATTTCTTTTCAAACTTATGTGCAAGTCCAATTATCCACACGAATCTTTGACGTGATCCTATAAGTTTGCGTATTATAATTTGGGGAACAAAAGTCATTTCAAGATTTTAATTTCGGATAAGCATTTGTATTATCTCTGAAACCCAAACTATTATTTTGTTACATTAATTTTTGGAATAAGTTGAGTTTTCCTCCAAGTAGTTCACTCTTCGAAATTTGCATTTATAATATATTCATGCTTTTGAGTATAGCTCAAAAATACAAAGCAATAAATTGTAAAAAAAATGTCTTTGAAAAAGAGTTAACAATTTTTGTTTTGAATTTAATAGCGAAGGATTTCTGACACAAGAAAGCAATTAAATAAAAATCCTATTCTTAACATCTATTTTTAAACACATTTTAGAAAAGAATCACTTTTATTTAAAGAAAATTAACCAGTTTCAATAACAACACTTCTGAAAAAATTGTTAAAATATCTTTTAATACTTTATAATGATATAGATCATTCAGATTTCTTTGAAATCGCTCGTATTTTTCAAGGTTCAAAATTACGAGATCCGTCGCCAATTGCCCTCGTGTTCCTTTTAAGCTTGGCATTAATAAAAGTTCAATCTGCTCTTCGCTAACGTCGAACTAGCAGAGTTGAAGTTTTCTTGGTATTCTTTCCTCTCATTCTGTTTATCAGAATCGTTTCCTTATTTTTGAAATCGAATACAATTTTCCTAAGCCTTAAGTCACATCTAAAAATTTAATATAATAACAAAGTTAATGAATCTGGAGATATTTTCTGCAACTCGTCATCCCAATAGATATATCTAATAGATATAATATATCGTGTATTTGTCTAGAACCATTCAATAAGGCATTTAATAATATTTGTCTAAAAAGAATTCGTAATCTTCTCTAAGCTGACCTACATTTAATAGGAAAAAGAAAATTAAAAATCTGTATTTCAAGGACAGTTATTTCTTTTCCTGTTAATATAAATCCTATTCCACACATTCATTATAAGAGAAAATATTTAACTAAAACTTTCTTACTCTAAAAAAACAAAATCATCTTGTTCTGCAAAATTAACCACTTTTAAAGGCGACTTTATTTGTTATTCTCTATCGTAAATTTTTAATTCATAGTCGTCATGAAATATAAAATATAATTAGCTGAAGAAAACTGCTGGGTATAAATTAAATTGTGTTTGATAACCTTTTAAGTACAATTGCTTAAATTTCGATGAAAAAAACCCAACTTTCGACGAAATTATCTTCTATAGGTAAATGATATAAAACTGAAAATTTCAAGATTTCTATTAAAAAATTACTTTTAAATAGCATTTAAAAACATTTTGCGCTATTTCTGAATGACTAGTACATAGTTAAGAGTAAAAATTTTATTAGTAATAAATAACGTGTTTTATTCAAAAAATAGCAAACCTTCATGAGTGATTATATTTAACATTTCCTTAAACTTATATTTTCAGAAAAAAATCTATTTTTTGGTTACAGGTTCAAGAAATTATAAAAAGATTTTGTACATAACCATCCTTATTTTATATCAAAAATTATTGTGGTGCAATTTATATTACATTAAATAAGAAATTACAAGTAAATAAATTTCATATCTAAAATATGTTTGCGAATTATGAATTATTGGAAATATAATCGTGTATTGAAAGAAATATTATCATTATTTACAAACAAACATCCAATATACATTGAAAACTTTAACATTTAAATGAGAACATTATTTGTCAAAGAAAATTTGTTGTGTAATCAAATTTAAGCTCAGGTACTTCTAAGTCTTAACAGAAATAATGAATGAATAGCTTTTCAAGAATTCATGATCTGAGAATCCCTGTAAAGGAATTCATCAAATAGTTCTCCTCTTTAATAGTTGACAGTTCTTATTCAAATCAGTTGGAAAGAATCAGTATTTGTTACAAAAGTCTTCCATTAATTTCTAGCTCACAATTTAAGAACCAAATAATCTGCTTCAGAGATTGTAGCTGTCTCTTTTATCCCAAAAATATTTCTATTTATTAGGATTAATTAAAATGAATAGTTGAGAGGAATTTAAATCCTCTGAATCAGATTTCTTAGTTGAAGTTTGCAAATGAGTTGTTGTTACGTTTAAAGCGAATGAATAAAAAGCTTAAAATTCCATGTTAAGAACAAAGAAATTTAACTTAGACAGATACATGTGAAACAGTATTTACTTCATTATACTCTCATTAGTGTGCTTTTAATTAAAATATCAAATGTATTTGGCTTTTGTTTTACTAAAATCTTATTTTATCAAACTATTCTGAATTTCATTAAACTTACTTTTCACTGCCTACTCGTTTTTAGTGAAATTAAAGGATTCTAATCTAATTAGAAATCTTTATTCCCCAAATTGACCAAAGTCTTAGAAGAAAAGAGTTTCTAAAATAAGTTATCATATATTCTATGGTATTTGTGTCTATATAAATAACGTCCAGGAACTTCTAAATATTTCGAGGTTTGAAGGACATATGTGGAGTTCCTTCAGAATAAAAAAGAGAATAAATAAGAAAACTCTAAGAGAGAAGTTTTAATAAAAAATTGAGACACAAATACTTTTTTATCTTATCTACATAATAATAACCAAAGGCAACGAATCATTATCAGAAAAAATTAGGTATGTTCTTGCTTTATTCCCTTGCTTTAATTAGAGCTTTTTCTATGTTATTTTAAGGTACGAAACTTCATAAGAACTAATTTCTATCAATAAAATTGTTTCTTTTATATTACACTATGGTCTTTAAATAGTTTTTTAATTATTGTTTTAAAAGCTTTCCCATCAGCTTTTATCGGAGTAGGTATATATATGGAAATTCCTGACTTCAGCCTTATTGATAAAAGTGCATTGCTGCTCCGTGTTAAAATTTTAAATTGTTAAAAAGTTTGAATAATGTTTATTAATATATATATGTATACAACATCAAAATTGAATATTAAAGTATGCCCTTGACAGAGGCGTTAAAAAATCTTGAATTGGAAGTGAATTTAATACATCGCTAGGGTATCTTATCACATGAGAAATATTGATATCTTCAATTGTGTGGAATTTTATAGAATAAGGAGTCAGCTCAGGCATCGTCCTCATCACTTCACCGAGGTTTAAAATTATGGCTTCAGTCATCAATAGCTCTAGTGTTGCTTCTAAATGAGACATTGATAAACAATCAATCAATAAAAAATTCTTCTCGGCAAAACGCAAATGCTTCGGTGCAAACTGAACATTTAATCTGTTTCAAAATTAGAATATTACTCCACACACAATTATAACACCTGCGTTTTATTCTTTTGCTCCAAATCATGAAGAAAACGTAAATCATCCTTTTCAAACAGAATTTGGAAAATTTTTAGATCACATTTTTTAAACACTATCATTAAGCTACCCCCAGAGACTATTCTAAAAATTGATTAAAAATTATTTATGAAGAACTATGCATCGTGTTTTTAAAACAGCTCTGCTCTTTTTAAAAGGACCTGCCGCGTTACATTCAAGAGGAGCAATAGAAAAAAGAATATATGACGACTTAAGCCTTAGTTATGTTCAAGAAAAATTATTCAGATTCTCAAATAAGTTTCCTAGGACAAAATTGTTATAGAAGCCAAAATTTACCAAATGTGGAGTACATTCAATGTTTCACTTTAACAATAAAAACAGCAACGCTACAGATCAGAGTTAATTTAAATTATCCTCTAAGCAACCCCTGACACTAATTAGAACAAACTGAAATGTTCAGCGAAATAGGTCGAAACGTTTTCTAGTGAATTTTGGACACAAGCCTATAAATATTGCCTGTTATTTATCCAGTTAGACGACGCATTAAAATATATTTAAATTAATTATCACGCCCTTTATGGAACATAAAGCATTTTTTATCACTCGCGTTATCATTATTTTTATTGGATATTTATGGTTAATATGTATTTGCTGTACATAAATTAATACCTAATATATACAGATAAAAATTTCTTCACCGGGTGGGGTGGTTTTTCGAAATCATATGTAGGCAGTGATCTTCTTGTTTTGAAGATTAAGTGTGCAAAATTTCATAAACTGCATTCATATATATATATTGATTCTGAATCTGATGGTTGCGTGGAAGCAATCGATGAAGAAGGATTTCATTCTATCTAGAAGTTTTTTACTAGCAAGTTGAGGGAATCTTCTCACAACAGATAGGACATAATACATGTTGGCGCGACTACACAAAAGAGAGCAGAGCGGCGCATTCCATATGGCTGGAGGGAAGCATAAGAAAGGGAAAGTGCTCAAAAAAGATTGCATGTGCCTTGGGAAATCATACCCATTCTAGTCTACTTTTCAAAGCGAGGGCTATAGCTGGGTTAACAAGCGCACAATTAATCGGTTAATTTATTTTAGTGAAATATGAAAGTTGTTTAAGTGTGGAAAAATATGTACAAACATTATATATATATATATAACACATCGATCAATAACTCCCGAGACTAACCCAAGTGGCATCAGCAATGAAGCCAGTAACCAGGTCTTTCTAGAGTACTAACCTTTGCTTAGTGTGTAAATTTTAAGTCAGTCGGACCAGAAAAGGTTTTTGAAGTGAAGTAAAAGATTTTCAAGTTGCCACGATTATAGTGGAACAAAAGCAACAACAGTCGATGATTTCAAGCTGTTTATCGCTATTTACTCGCAACAAAAAGATTTCTTGCGGAAAAATTGAGGGGAAGATTTGGAAAGCGTAGGAACGGTGTATCACCTAAAGGTGATTAACAAAGTGTTATGTTGATGAATAAAAATTTTGCAAAAATGCTCAATGTTAGACTCGGGGATTATTGATCGATGTGTTATATATACATATGTCACAGATACGTGATATATATGAAGATAATATTGTATGGTAGATGAGATTACATTGAGCATCTAAGCCTAGCCAAACAAATACAAAATTCAATGTAATTTATCTCTATTGAAAAATTACTACATAAGCTATTTTTTTATTCGTTCCAAAACTTGCGTATTTATTTTAAATATTTTAAACGAGAAGAAAGTACATTTGGTGAAAAAACACTTCAAAACAGCTGATCTTTTCGAACTCATCGAATGGTTCATCGGAAAAAGTAGTGAGGAGATTCTCACAGCCCTTCACTGTACTTTCAAGGTTAAATTTCTAGTTGTCTCGTTGCGCAATCATGTTGCATAATATCTCGAAAAAGGAATTGAAGACCATATTCATCAGTCGTAAGGCCTGGAGGATCAAAAATTAAGTTGCCTCTAAATCAGGACAGAACAATGTGACTGGAAAGTGCAAGCTCTGAATCCACAACTAAGAATCACTTATTTGTCAGTCGTATTTACTCTGTATTCGAAATTTAGTTACGAAGCAATGCGTTGAAGAGCATCGCTGCAAAACTCGTATATTAAGGGTCAGAAAATTCGAATATTTGTAAAACTAATAGAAAGAATTGGTTGTTTAATTGGAACCTTAGGGTTCAAGAGATTTTTAGAATTTGATCTCAGCGTATCTAATCGGGTTTATTTTCTCTCTCTCGCTTTTCATTTAATCGGAAAATTTTCTTTTTAATGATGGCGGAGACGGAAATAAAATCGTAACATCGAAGATAAACGTAAATGTTTACTTTGTGATTATTTCTATGATAGATGAAGCATAAATTGGTGTGTGTGAAAAAGGAAGCGTGATTAAGTCATTTCTATAAAAGTTATGTTTCGAATTCAAGCATATTTCCTTTAGTTGTTTTAGAAGGAAACACATTCGTCATGCAATCGATAGTTATAAAATTGGTATTTTACGATGCATAAATTATGTAAAATATCAGGGGAAAATTCAAAACATATGTTAAATCAATTTTTTTTCAAAAAAATTTATATGAGTTCGAATTGAAGATTTTTTGCTTTAGTGAATGATTAAATGTAAACTACTAAAGGTATAAAAAAGTTATATTTTGAATTTATTGTTGATAAAAGACAAACTTTACAAGAAATTCAGAAGGTATCTCTCTCTGTATGTATGTGTTCATGTGTGTAAACATTTTGTTCATGGTGGAAATCTGATACATAAGGAGTTCATAAATTATTGTCGAGGTTTCCTTATCTCATAATTTTTCTTTGAATATTGACCTGAAAAATTTGATTACATATTCATAAAGCACAACTTAAGACGCTTTTTAAACACAAAATAAAGAAATTTCCACTCGAGAACTCTTAGCCCTCTACTGCAATTTTTATTGCTGAAAAAGTTTCACTCTTATTACATTCCTAAATAATTATTTTAAAAACATGTTTTGGACAACTTTTCATAGAAAGCATAATATAAAACATTAAGTGATAAAATTTAAAATACAAAGAAAAGTAAAAATTACGTATTAAATTTATTTGAAATAATAATATATATAGACTGAAATTAAATGTGTTATAATATCTTACAAAAAGATAATTTTCAACAAATATAAATAAAACAATTCAAATCAAATGATAGGTTAGAAGTATATACCTTCATGTATACATTCTTTATTAATAATTTGAAAAACTATGTTATATAATTTCGATATTAACTTTATTATTACAAAGAAATTAAAAGGAATATAAATTTTGTCGAAGTCTTAACAGAAAAATAACCTGTGTCTTAAATTATAAGCGAATATAGTTGAAAATTAAATTACTGAAATTTAACTATAGTTTGAAAGTTATGGATCAATATATTTACAACTATCAAGTTTAAACTTCAATAAACTCGATTTGATATGATCTCCTTTAATCATCCCATTCGAATAATGGACATAATTTGATGTTCCAGTTGATTTCATTGCATAGAAGGACGATGTTAAGTCACGACTCATTAAGATATTCGATGAATATCAGGATCTCATTGCTTGAACCTTAGAGTGGTTTTACTTGCACCGCGAATTATTATAGTACGAAATACATGATCTATTCAGTATTTAAATAAATGCTAAAAGGAACTGAAAATGTATATCAAATTCATAGTCGTGTCTTCTTTAAAATGCAAGGCCGAGTGTTTCCATCTTCTTTAGAATAAATTAATTCCGTCTATTTAAAATAATTAATTGATCAAAAAAATAAAAAACAATTACTTCTCGGCAGTGTATGGTATCAATCATACTTACTATGGATATGACGAATATGGTTCACTACCGCTTAAAAATTCATAATTATGTGATCCAACTTTGAATCTTCCTACCGTGATTATTTAAAACATACACACACAGTTTTTATCTTTCGAATAATTTATACATAGAAATATTATATACCTGCATATTTAGTAACAAATGTTTGAATGTTCCTTCCAGCATTTTTAAATTTCTTTAGATAGATTCTCTTAATTTGCAGTATTTGATGAAGATTACAAAACTTATTATTTTATGAATGAATTAGAGGGAAATTTTTCAAAGTGCAAGTTACTCGTAAAACTTTTTTTTATATTATTAATACCCAATAGTTAATCATGAAATTGCTCGAGGGATACTTTTTATTTACTTAAAGTTACAAATGTATTTGCTTTACATTGAAATTATTCAACAGATAAATTTTTGGTATAAACATTATTTGCTTCTGAATTAATGAAATTTGGTAATCATAAATTTTACTCATACTTGAATTTCTCAAGCGAATACCTGTCAAAAATATTTCAAGTTGAAAAATTGCGATTTTCTTATTGAATAAATATTCCATTTGTATACAATGTCTGTAATCTTATTTCTGTTTAGCTAATTATTTTATGCACTTAATTAACAAGCATTCAAAAGATTTAGCTCTTAAAACCCTTTATGTTGCTTCTTTTCTTTCATTTCAGCCATAAATATTATCTTTTTATTATTTATATCCTCTTAAGGAAAATATAAATGATTATTTTTTAAATCATATATTGACATAAAATGATTATTTTATAATCAGTTTATGTCAATAAACTGGTTATGAAATAGTCGTTTATATTAATAAATATTATTGATGTTAATATAAGATAATTCATTTTGTCGATTATTTTATGATCATTGTATTGACATAAAATTACTGTAAAATGATTAAAATAATAAAATGATTGTAAACAGACATTAAATTTTTTTACTCTAAAGATATTCAAATTACCCTTAGAAGAAAATTTTATATTTAAATGTACTCTATACAATCTATAGTATATGAACTACCCTCGTTGGTGTGGATTCGTCTAGTGGCGTCTAATTTTTAGCTCCCAGAATAGTATAAAAAAGTCAGTAATCGTAATTATTTTTCTCATTTGTAATTTCAAAGCTAAAAAACTTCACTTGGAGAAACCCACGAACAAGTTATTGTGTAGGTTTTGAAGTGATTGCTTGTCATCGTTGTGGAAATTCTGTTCTTGAAATTTTTGCGATGTAGAGGAGTGGTTTATATTACTAAATAGTAAACATGATGTTACGTGAAACGGAAACATACAAAGGCTATAGCTGCGCTATCATTATTAAGTAATTTCATAGATTCGACCTGAAAAAATTCATTAGTAATTCCAAAATCCTTCTGGTTGCAACATCAGCACAATGGTGGTTCCTAGCCAATGTCGAAATCTCAATTTTCAAGGCGAGGAGCTTCCCCTTATAAACCTAGCATGACTATTACCAATACCACGCGTCACTTACAGCGTTGTAAACATCGACAAACTGGAATCTTAATAATTGACGTATCATATTAAGGAGCAACGAATTAAGATATACTATCTAGAAATCCGATGGTAAAGTCTAGGAATGCAGATGGCAGATGAACGTTTTTAGCTGACTGTGGTATGCTGCAAGTTAAATTTACGGTGGAGTCATAATGCTAAGAGGCTACTTTTCATGTTTTGGCCTTTGGTTCCTGTGCAAAGAAATTGAAGCCTATATGGTTATTGAAAGCTTATATTGAAGCCTATATGGTTATTGAAAGCCTATATTGAAGCCTATATGGTTATTGAAAGCCTATATTGAAGCCTATATGGATATTTTGAAACCTAAATGGATATCTTGAATAATATCGAGCTGCCCACATTATGGCAAAGGTTCTGATAGAGTTCCTTTCCTGTTTCAAAAAGATCATCTTCCTGTAGATGCTACCAATATAGAAACCATCTTACTAACTTCAGATTATGTCAGATGGTATAACTAACCGAAGATCTCTACAACTAGCAGATATCAGCAGCCGAAAGTCTCAAACAAAAACAATTTATTAACAGAAACCATTTAAAATAACCTTAAATAAACAAAAATTAACATCTGATTATTGGAATAACTAAGGAAGAAAGTGAGAGTAAGAGCTATATTTCCTCAATGATTCTTCTGGTTCTCAGTTCCCCAGTGCTTACTAAAATAACCACGGAACTTTAATTCCTTTTAACTGGTCTTCTTCCTATCCATACTGCATGGCCTATGAAAACAAGTTTGCTGACATGGATGTTCAGAAATTGAATTGGCCTCCTCAAAGCACTGGCCTAAATCTTATAGAACACCTGTGGAATGTATTAGAGCCCGGTTTCGAATTTAGAGCAGAGTATGGTGGCATAGCGTTCTAATATTTTTCTGCAAGAATGGTGTTATTCCAGCTGCATGAATGAAAAAACTAGTGGACCCCCCCCCATAGTGTGAGAGCTGTAAATGCAAAAAGGGTGATCAACAGCTCTTTAAATCTTAACTTATTTGTGGAAGAAACAAAATATACCGATATCCGGGTGCTTTTGATCATATATCTAATATCAGTAATACAATTTAAGAAATATATTACGTAAAAATAGTCAGATTTGTGTGCAATTTTGGCAATTATATTTTGCAATTTTGTTTGCTTTAAGAATATTGCAAAAAAAGAACATTTTAATACTATTTCTATCAGTTTACATTCATTTTGACATTTTCATATAGTAGTTTCAATTTTGTGACACTTAATATATTCTATACGATGTGAATTCTCTAACTAAATGGCTTTTATGTGATATATTTTTTCTAATTCATAAATATAGATGTGCATTTAATTTTATTAGTAAATTTTATATAATTCAATTTAACCATTCCATGATTTATG
The DNA here is from genome assembly GCA_019974015.1 of Nephila pilipes. NCBI lineage: Eukaryota > Metazoa > Arthropoda > Arachnida > Araneae > Nephilidae > Nephila > Nephila pilipes. Next base: position 719,864 of record BMAW01086819.1, read on the forward strand.
ATTAAAAATTGCAAATTTATTGAAAGCCCTTTATTGCCTTGCTACGCTCGGAAAGTAACAAAAATACTTTTCACTATATCGGCAATAACTTTATGAAATGCCTCGATATTCAACTGAAAGTTATACATGAATTACGCTTCATTATTGGCTACAAAATTATGGAAAAAAATGTTGACAATTTTTGCATTCTCACAGTGAGATTTCTTTAAAATACATATCTTCCATTAAATATTTCAAGCTTTCATTTTCAGTTATAATATATTCTTGTTGCAAGTTTTAAATATTTTTGTATTTTCGTGAATTTTGAATGTCGATGCCGAATATTATAAAGAAAAACATTCTAAAAAAATTGAGATTTTTTAAGAAAAGTGTATTTTTTCATTAATAATGATGTTACTTTTACGAAAATGAATTCAAATATTGAAAATATGTAACTAAGTATTTTGCGAAAATGACATATCATTTCTACCTTCTCTCCTACAGGATGATAAGAACTATTTTTCAACCTGTTTGTATTTTTTTCAATGATCAAATCACTAAAACCTTACAATATTTATGAGTGCAAACATGGTATTTTACAAGCCAAAAGTTTCAAAACATTTCGTCAAGTGATTCTCTAAAAATTCGATAGGATATCTGAGTTTTAATCTTTATATGAAATATGATCTATACCTTTTCAACAATTTCAACTGATATTCCATAACACAGTTTGGTTTTAATATTGAATTTTATCTAAATTTATTTTTTATCATCATGATTTGTTGTGTGCAGTTATTCAAAGATGGAGATAAGGTAAACATTTATGATTTACATAATGTTTATCTGGTTAATTTTGTAATAATAATTGAAAGCATTTGACATTGTTATACATATAACGTAAATATACTAAGGTTTGGTGCATTAAAACTAATCAGCACTCGCGAATGCGAAAATACGGAAATTTGCAGTTAAAATAGAAGTGGAATTTTTTTTTCAAAATGAGACATTAGATTTTTTTTAATACTGTCACATACATTTGTTTCTTCTGAATTAAACTACATTCTTATTATAAGATATAAACTATTACTAATGTGGGGTATTCTACGTAAAATTATAGGAACAAAGATGTATTGCAAAAAAATTTTGAGGAAAAATCACCCGAGTAGCAAATTATAGAACTCATGAGTTTTGGCATCATATTTTCTTACAAAACAATTGATAATTACTTTCGTTCTGAAGATACTGTGTTCGTTTACGTAATTTTTAATATAAATTATTAGATACATCTTAATATTGTAATATAGCTTTCTTTGTGAGACCAATTTTGATGACATTTATGTTTTTATTTCTTACTTCAATGCGTAAAAATTTGTAACAATTTTCTAAAACAATTCCGATTTCCTCTAACTCTTTTATCAAGTGAAGTAGCTGTTTCCTATTATATTGACTGTCAACTAGATTGCTATTTACTTTTAAATCTGTTTACTATTTCTATTTATCTGTAACTGTTACACGCATCAGGTATCGTGCAGTGCATTAGAACCCATTCAAATGCATTTCCAATTTCTTGATGTGATGGATATTAAAAACCGTTGTGCTTTTTCCATTTCACCTGATATATATCGACGACATAATAGACGTTTCACATTGCCGTTCTATCAGCATTTTGTTTCAAAAAGAATGATTTGCGATACATATAAGAGAAGTTCACAACATCGTGACATTTCTTGCAAAAGGTAGTTGTATTTTTATGTAATTAACTTGGGAAAGTAGAGTCAGATAGAAATGTATTAAGAAGGTTAACTTTAAAAACATAAAATATTTATGATTTTTTAGGCTCTAAAAACAGATGTCCTATAGATCGCAGTTTTTTAAAGGGGAAATAACTTTCCTGAAGGAGATTAGTACTTTATATACAGAAAACGAATTAAAAATAAATGAAATCATAATTGCACTTTAAATAAGTAGGGTATTAAAATAATAATTTAATATTAATTCCGAAATCGCCTATAATCAACTTCTTATCTAAACTTGCGAAATCATAAATATTTTCCAGAATTTATAATTTTCTCATTTTTTACATTACTTGAGTAAATGTATATAAAATAAAACTTTTTAAATACTCAAATCTAAGTTAAATGAATTTTTACAACTTATGTGACTAAGCTCAACAACAAAAATCCAAAGAAAATCGATATCAAATATTTTTTCGTTTAGAGCTGCAAAACCGTTAATATATATATATATATATATATATATATATATATATATATATATGACTGAAATATTTCTTACTATTTTTCTCTAATTATGTGTTGCTTCGAAGTGCTTAGAAATATAAACATTCGTAAGACAAAAAAATATTAGATGTATTTAGAATTATTAAGCGTATTCATTCTTTGATATAGGTCAGGTATTCATATTATAATTTAATTATGAAGTAAGTAAGTGAGTATTTATATTATTGTAAAGACAATGAGCAAATTTCAATTCGAAAATTGTAAATTTGTCTAAATCTAATAAATAAATAATAAAACTGATGATAAAGTTAGAAAATGAACTAAAAATAAAACAGGAATAGGCACAACTTTCAAATAAAATTCCTTTTCTGCTAACATAACGAAATGTTCTACCTGAAATGGATGTTTTCCTGTGGGTAAGTTAAGGGTTCACATTTTGTCATAAAAGTTTTTTGAAATACCTCGGAATTCATGGAAGATATTTGGGGAAGCTCGAGAATTTTGCACAATCAAATTCCACTTTAGTGCATCCAATATTTATTTATTTCTCTCTGTTACAGAAATATATGATACCTTTGAAGGGCAGCGAACATTCAACAGAGATCGAGGGATCGCAAGTGGACCAGATCTTCTGCCAAGTTCCCGAAATTCTCAAGTTTCATGAAACCTTTTTGGAGACTTTGAAAAACAGACTCAGTTATTGGGACACGAAGCAAAAAATAGGAGACGTTTTTGTGGACGTCGTAAGTATTTTAATTTTCAATACCATTCCATATATATATATATATATATATATATATATATATATATATATATATATATATATTACGAGTTTGCTTGATTCGCAGTTTTATCATAGTTTCCTTTTTATGAGATCAAAATTATTTTTTTTTCCAAATGACATGAGGATTTCCTGTTATGAGCCGACATTAATGCTTTTTTCATTCTCTATATCCCAGCAAAGTTTTACTCTGAAGGAGAGAAATTAGAAACACGAGGGAAAGTAATACGTCTAATTTCAATGAAGTCAATTTTTTCTCCTTTTTAATGGTGCTTGCTCACCTAAAACAAGCAAAAAAAAAAAAAGAATTGTTGGGGGGAGAGTAGGAATCTCTAACGAAACAGAGTTCTCACTTCTCCTGATCGTAAAATACGTATGATAACCTTCATCACAAAAGAGAAAAAGTAAAAATCTAAATAATCAAATATAAGCTATGGCTGTCCATGAGACGCATTCTCTGAAAGTTTGAGGTTAAGAAAGTGTCAACCGTTTTTTTTTTATTACTTTTCATACAATAGCCTGTGTTGCTCTATATCCCATAACACCAATCAATCAACCAATAATTTGCTCATAGATACTTTTAATTTAGATTGAAACTCTTCTATTAGTTTTGGGGATTGAAGAGGATTTTACAGTTGAGTTATTAAGATAAGAATCAGTTGTTTGTATGAAGTGATTGAATCATGAGAGTAAATTGGTAAGCTAAAAATTTATTAATCGATCCTAAGGTAGAATTTATAAGTTAATTTGGGATTCGAGAGATACATTAGCTATCCATTAGTGAATATTAATAAAACATTTTGTTTTTGTTCTTACATGTCTTCAATTGGAGTCAAAAATTAGTGCTTGATATCTCTTGCTAAGATATGGTGCAAGAGCAGAATACTGAAGTGCAATCGTTACAATAAGAGTTTAAATGCTGAAAATAAGTAAGCGAAAGACTTGAGATTAAATTGAAGACTTTCATACATAATATTTTCAAGGGTGATGAGCCATTTATTTTTAATAGCATTCAGCTTTATATAATGCGGCTTCTGTGTGCAAAATAAAGTTTTAGTATAATCATATCCGCATTAGAAAGAAAAGGTTTCACGCTAAACAGTTTGGCGCATGCATGCAGCTTGAATCTTGTTATTTAATAGCCACACATCGTGGTATATGAAGACAGTCTATAATTATTCGGGAGAAAGTATTAATATTATGAGAAAGAGACATAAATTGCTTAAAATTTGGGATATTTATCAAGCCTAGAATTTTGAATAAATTAGTTAAATAAGAGAATACTTTTTCATTTCTTATTTTACTCTTATGAGTGTCTGGCTCACAGCAATTTCTAAATCTATTTAAGTTATTAAAGATAAGATAATACTTCATAAAACAGGGTGTTTCCAAACTCATGGGCAAATTTAAGGGTGATAGAAAATATCTAAACAAGCAATTTTCACCATACGATGGATAAGCGGAAAGCAAGCGTTGAACCGCTGAACATCGCTGTAATGGAAAGCATAAAATGAGTTTCCTTACACATCGGCATTTCTACCGTGGATTTCAGAAGGAATAACGACTCACAGTAATCACAAAAAGGCTATAGCATTCTAAATTCCACGGTAAAAATGGCGATGTGTAAGAAAATTCGCTCTTTATTATTTCCATTACAGCGCTGTCTTACGGCTCACAGCGCTTGCTCTTCGCCTGTGCATTGTGTGGTGAAAATTGCTTGTTTAAATTTTTTTTTTTATCATTCCTTAAATTTTTGCCAATGAATTTCAAAACACTCTGTACAATATTCTTGAATATGCCAACGTTATCTTAAAATGAATGGCCTATTCTTTAAGAAATAAATCACCAATTGAATTTGTTCAAGAACATTCCTTTTAAAGTACGAGTAATATTTGAAAAAGAGATATTTTCGAAAGTGGTGTGAAATATATCAATAAAATGATACTTGTTAGAATGAAGAAAGTGACCTTCCATTTGGATTTCTATTTACGCAAGTATATTCGATCAATAAATACTGTTTTATTCGGGTTTTTTTTTTTTTTTTTTTTTTTTGTTCTCTTTCTATAAAACTGTTGATATAAAAGATTATTTCATGGTACGCCAAATCTAAAATGGTTTTCTGAAGAAAAACATCTAATGGCATGGCAAGGCCATTATTTACTTTGCTCTTTCTTCCTTCCTTCTTTTGTTTTCATGAGTAATCTAACTTTTTTTTTTCATTCCTTCATTTATATAAAAAAATCTTATTGTGAGAAGAAGCATAAAAAACCATTAATATTTGAAAAACATTCTAACATTAACTATTTCATTGGTACATCTGTCATGACTAATTGCTCTAAATATAAATCAATTTCAATGCTTCCTCCGCATTTTCTAATACAATTTTTTTAAAAAATTCTGATAAATTATATTTTAACATAAAATAGTTTTATTTACATGAAAAATAAAAAAAATTATTTTTAAACATATACAAACCATTGAGAAGAATTGTGTTAATATAAATTGGAAAAAGGTAATTGTATACCTATTATACTCAAACTTTGATCCTGTTTCAATAAAAAAGAATATTTAAATTTAATTTTAAAAAAGAAAAACAGTAATTTCTTTTTTAAAATTAAATTTAAATACTTTCTTTAATTATAAAATTCTAGCAGTCATTTAAGAAGATTATCGTAGCTTTAAATGACTGTAGAAGGTATTTCTTTTACATTTCTCAAGCATGCAAATTAAAAAATGAAAAGTTAGAAAAATTATCTTATAGACTTAAAAATTAGCAATTTATTGGTTATTCTTTGGCTTTTTATCAACATCAATTTCAATAACATTTAAATTAACAAAATTTTGCATGAGAGAAAAGGCATTTTCTGCTTCCACTTAAAGAATTATTTTCAGATTATTCTTATGAATGATGTCATGTTGCCTTATTTGTCTGTCGAGATAATTTAAGTAGTGTTCAACAGAACTCGTGTTAGAAGACTGTTATTTGAATTAGTGCTGTTTCAAAACATCATAAGGTTTTAATGTCTTTGCAACATGAGTGATATATTTTGAACCAATTTCTTTTTCATATCTCTTTTTCATGTCTTTTTCATATCTTATTTTATAGGTATTGTTACATAGGTATTCGTTTAAAATATTTAAAAGCAATTATAATGGTTAGTTATTTCATCATAGCTAAATTACAAATCATAGTTTTTTTCATTCAACCCAAAAGCCTACCTCAAATGCGCTGTTGTGTTTATCTTTCTCCTCTTTAGTTGGTTCATATTTCCTCTCTTCTCGTCCCTCTCTCTCTCTCTCTCTCTCTCTCTCTCTCTCTCTCTCTCTCTCTC